>CM046863.1:28071763-28232002 GCA_025617745.1 Heliocidaris erythrogramma | reverse complement strand
TTGAAGTCGATTGACCATTGAAACTTTTGAATGACACTGCCATTAATAAACTATCTTTTGACATCTGACATTTGGATGATTATTGATTCCTATCAGCCTATAGGACGAAATTGAATAGCATTTTGATCTTTCGAAAGTGTTTTGATTGGAAAGGAAATCCTGACAACACAAGGAAATAGATTGCTTAAAACACCATGCAAAGATAACGTGGGAAAATAAGCAGTGATAAGCATGATAAGACTCATTAAATTAAACCTGTGGTTATGGAATATAATAGTGAAATATAAAAACCATGCTGGAAAAGAGAGAGGGGTATGTAATGTGTTCACTTTAAAATGGAAAATTTTCCCGCTCTCTAGTTGCATGGAATACTCCTGGCGGACCCGCTCTAGTCATTCAGGCCCTTAAATTATGGCCCTCTAATCCAGCCTGTTCAACCGGAGTGCCATGAGAGTATTTTATAAACCATAGACTTCTTGGAAACTATAATCATAAATAACCAGATGCCCTGATATAACACTTGGGGTGTTTTGGAAATAACATATGTGAGATAGAAAAGTGCGTTTTCCGTCGCTCGCTTTGCTCATTCACAAAACTTTGAAACGAGATAGTTTCAGGCAGAGCGCGTTGATAGAGAGAGTTGTGACACGCGCATAATAGCCTAAGCGTTTACGCGGTCTTTGTTTAAAACATGGCGGATCATGGAGCTCTCAATAGTTCCCTTTCACGTACATTCTCTATGAGAGGGAACTTTTTGAAGCTCCATGAAATGACTGACCAATCAGAAGCGACCTTCAGTGTCAGGACTCACTGTATGGATAGCTCTGGTTTCAGTCAGCGAGCACCATGAATATTTCCATAGTATGTTCCATGAATATACAATGTTATGACAATTTTGGGGCACGTCACAGCCTTATCGCCATGGCGCCCAGAAATTAGGGTTACCTTACTTTCTATATTAAAATGAGCAACAACGAATTAAAGCACATTTTCCTTCGCTCGCTCGCAAATCTTAGAAATGAGATTAGAAATGAGTTTCAGGCAGCGAGGTCCATGAATATATCCATAAGGATGTTATTGCAATATCCAGGACGGTCGCTGCCCTATCGCCATGGCAACCGAATACTCGTTAGGCCCACTTTCTATATTGAAATGAGCAACAGCAAAGTAAAGACCCGGTCACACCGCCAGAACTTTGCTGGAGCGTACCTGGAGCGGTGAAAAAAATTAATCACCGCTCGTAACCGTAAGCCGTATACGCTCGGCCACCGCTGATGGTCCCTCCTACCGCTCCGAAAGTTTTGAGCTGCACAAAATATTGCGAGCGGTGAGGAGCGGGCAATTTTCCGCTCCGGCAAAGTTCACCACCGCTCCAACAACGCCCAGTCAAAGTTTGGCACCGCTAGACGCAAGTTCGTGGACGCTTGGGTCCGCTAGGCCAACGCAGAAATCTTGAACGCTGGACCACCGCTGCTTCGCCAGCTTTGCCCGGGCGTTGATTAAACGTTGCACAAACTTTGGTGGAGCGGTTGTAAGCGTTTTACGAGCGGATACGGGATTGCTGGAACGGTGTCGGGCGTTGAAGCAGCGATCCATTGCGGTGATGAACTTTGGTTTGGCGTTGGTATGGAGGTGTCGGAGCGGGACCAACGCTCGCTATCGCTCGCTACCGTTAAAGTAGAACACTCAAGAAAATCACAAATATGGCAATTAATGTATCACTAGAAATGGGAAGCTTACAGATGGCAATAGTATAAGTTTTATGTCAACTGCGTATATGATGATTATAAAAACAACATAAATAAAAGCTCTTCTCAGCATGTGGAATATCCGAGGATTCGCCAGAAATATAGCGATGTTTTGATGTCGTCATACGAGGTATCGATCCTGCTTAAGCAGACGACGTCCTATAATGAATGAACGTAATTGCAATGCAATTATTTATCAAATTATAAAGAGTTTGGTACATTTAAACATGACCTTATTTCACACCATTCGAAAAGGGAAAGTGAACTGATTCTGATAACTAAAACCGTTTGATTGTAAATACACAGGAGAAGGGTCAATGATCAATGAAATAAACCCCATTTTCAAATTGAAAAGCCCTGCGAATAATAGCTGGATGGTATTCGTTCCCTCTTGAAACGCCGAACATGCCGCGGTGCAAGCAGCTGAAAATACAATGGCGTCTTATTTTGTTTACAAGTGACTGATTCCTTTATTTTTTCAACGCTGCATTTTTCATCAAAATAATACCATACACGAAGTTAAGAGTGAGGCAACAGACTAATATTAAGACTGACGCTAGTCAAGTAAGAGAAATAAGTGAAGAGGAGATGAAAAAACAGGCACTGAAAAAATGTGTATAATGTTATGGGACATCGTCTGCTTAGACAGGACTCGCCCCTCTTGTGTCGTCACACATCTCAGCAGCGTTCAAGGAGCTTTTCAGCTGCTATATCGGGGGCTGTATTTTACCGTTTTCTAATTGATAATAATCATTAATTCAAATGTTTCCAAGCTTTAAATTTGGATAACCTTGTTTAATTTATGCCATCTATGCAATAATAAGTATTAAGCCAATATTTAAAATCATCAGTGTTCTACTTTAAACCAACGCTAAAGCAACGCCGGCTTCAGCGGTGCACCGCTAAGGCAACGCCCGTGTTTTCGATTTTTTCCCCATTTTGTGCGCGGTGACGAGCGTTGTCGAAATTCAGCCCCCTCTCCCTACCGTTCAAGGAACGCTCCAACAAAGTTCTGGCGGTGTGACCGGGCCTTAAATCCTAGTTACGGCCTGGACTCGTTGTGCACGGCGCGTGCAGGGGATTTGCATGTGATTAGCATAACAATAGTTAACAGGCCTATTGAATAGGATCGGCCCGAAAAATGTAGTTTCATGAAAAATCATCCGTTTGAAAATTGTTATGTACTACATCAATATACTAAGAAACAGTGGATTAATATTATTAAATTTACAGTATAATAAATGATTCTACATGTGTTGGCATATTAATACGCTGAAGACGCTTGCTATGTTTAGGACGTATTCCTGTCGTATAGCGTGCTGTACCTACGCAACCATCCGATCAGTTTTTGCGTGATCAAAAATAATGACATTGCATGTGCTGCTCATTATTAGTGCAGCAGGAACATTACTTTCGAAAACAACCGCGAAACGTGGTCGAATAAATTTGACCACGCAATATCCTACCACGCATTTTAAGAGCTACTGTCTGAGAGAATCAGGCAGATTTAAAAAAAAAAATCGGAGGATGGTGTTCGGCGTATTTCTTTTATATTTTGAAGTTGTGCTATAAGTATATACAGGGTATATCCTACGAAATTGATGTTTTATAAAAATTTTATATTCATAATTCCATTTATAATTATCCCTACCCCCTAAAAATAGCCCTTTTTGGTACCTATCAACAAGGACATGAATTTTGAAATTTAGTGCAATTTTCATTCAGAGTAAAAATGCAATTAGGATTATACCATTCAAACGAAACTTACAGGAGTTCTCCTTCTATCTTTCTTCTAACAAATAAAATTTAAAATAAAGAGATGTATCATTCCATTATTACTATAGGGGCGATGCCAAATTTCCCATTTTTAAGAAAATTGAAAAATGCCCATTTTGGGTCATTTTTGAAGTGGTGTATCTCAAAAGGCCCAACTTTTTAAAAGTTGGTTTTGCCATTGGATGTGGGCCAAACCTATATCTATTCCAGGTTTCAAATTCGTAGAGTGTCTTTTACTGTTTTCTACCGAGCCGCTTGAAATAGGTCATTCCAGCGAAAAGCTGAAAAATTTTCGTTTTTGAATGAGTGGTATATTTCTTGTATATTTATGAATATTCTACCGGAAAGCAATGAAACTGCTGTAAAAAAAAGTCATTTTATCATCGGAAAGGTTATTTATATGTTATTTCTTAACATTTGCTCACATTTGTACTCGTAAACATACCTAAAGTACTCAATGGACGACTCCAAGGGTAAAATGGTCCCGTGTAGACCCTATAATTATAAAATTATGTATGAATTTTCATTCAAAGTATGTATTTATGATAATGCCATTCAAGCGAAACTTGCAGAATTTTTCCTTCCATCCTTCTTCCTAGGATTTATATAGACAATATTAAAATAGATTGCTGGATCATTCAATTATTACTATAGGGGTAATGCCAATTTCCCATTTTCAAGAAAATTGCAAAATGCCAATTGCAGGCCATTTTTGAAGTAGCATATCTCAAATGCCCTAACATTTTTAAAGTTGGTTTTTGCCATTTAATGTGGACCAAAACTAGTTTAATCCATTTCAGGTTTCAAATCAGTGGAGTGGCTTTTACTTTTTTGTGTCAGCACCCGCTTAGAATTGGTCATTTCCGCGAAAAGCTGAAAAGTGTCGTTTTTTAATTGAATGAGTCGTACATTTCTTGTACATTTATGAATATTCGAACGGAAAGCAATGGAACTACTGCAAAAAAGTCATTTTATCATCGGAAATGTTATTTATATATGTTATTTCTTCACATTTGCTCAAATTTGTAGATGTAAACATACCTAGAGTACTCAATGGACAAACCCAAGGGGAAGATGGTCCAGTGTATTTATAACAGAGAAGGTCATTTGCCAAGGAATTTTGCAAAAGATAAGATAATGTGTATCAGTCCCTTTAAATATTTTGGGTAATGGACTAAGCTAGAGACATTTGAATAAATTGGGGGCGGGGTCAAATTAATAGGAATATTTAGGATAGGAATACACAATTGTTCTTCATTTTCTCATATATTTAGTTTCTATAAACCGGAAAAAAATCGAAAATGGAGTTTGATTGAAAATGTTTCTGGAATGACTTAATTATTATCATGTTATTTAGAACCATTAGAGAATCTCTGTATTTGTTTATCCTATCATTGGTTATGTAAAATATATTCTTTGTTCCAATGACTTCCTTTCCCCATTTTTGGAGTTTAAATCAAAACCATTGTTAATCTTAGCTGCATATTTGGTATCATTTTAAAGTCTGTAAAATCTTCTCTGATAAAACAACAAATTCATTAATTTGGGGATGTTTATAGCAGTACTGCTAAATATTGGGGAAACTCGGAAGTTACATTCTTCAGTACGCATCGCTATTTTCAACGGAGGACCCTGATTATTTACGCTTGTTTCAATCTTTTTCTTTAGCATGGATGTTGCTTGAATGATTTACATTTTCAATATGAAACATGCACGATAATTAGATCAAGCATTTTCCCTAGGCTTTTATATTGTTTATTTTTGTTTGCCTGTGCCCATCTCCTTTAAATTAGACGTTTATTCTAAATTCTTCTTTTTTGCCGTACACTATATAGACAAAATTATTAGAAAATTGGGATATTTAACGCAGTTTCATGAATCTCCATCACAAACTATGTGTCTTAACAAGATTAAAGATGAAAAGAATTGAAAGTAGTATACACATGAACCCTGCATTGCATTATAAAACACAAAGTGCTACATTTTTTCTTGTACCGACAGGAATAACCATAATTTCATTTACAACACAATCGATTGATCACACATAACCAATCAAAATGTAGGTAAAACAAAAGATCTGCATACTTTGAGGTTTGAATGAACAGATTTATTAAAGAGTTTCAGGGGAACTTACTTTTTCAATTGGTTGGGTAAATGATGACGAAACGTTAACCGTTTCCCAACACGTAATGCAAAAACCGTCTTTCCAAATACACGCCTCTTGCTGTTTTATCTTAATGCTACATGTATACATATTTTCTGGTCCAATAAAATTATTTCTAACCCATTAGTTTCAAATTTGACGTTTCTATGGCAATGTTCGTACTGGTGGAAAATTATATTAGGGTTTGTTTCATTTACGGAATTGGGAACCCCATTTCTTTTTCATAATTACAAAACTTCGGGTTAACGAACCTTCGGAATTATCAAAGATTTTATTTAATGGGCTTTTGGATCACCGAACCTTTGGAATTAGAAAAGCTGGATAAACGACATTATCGTCGTCCACTTGAATTAATATTTCACCGTTGCATAAATTAAGGTTTCTGTCCAGTTTTGCACAGGTTTGGTGGAATAGGGTTAAAACTACTGTTATTTTTCCATTTCTCATATTGGTAAATATGACAACGTGAAACTCTTATTTATATAATAAGATGCACGGCATAATTCCGTATCAAGTAATCAAAAGTGAAATTACAAAGGCATTCTATGACCAAGTATTGGATAAATCAGTGTGGAGTTATGCGTTAAATTTGGGTTGATATTATTATTAGGCTAAACTTTCTATGTTCAAAATGTGAGCACTGGCATGTTTTAAGCGCATCTTCACATTTAGGTAGAGATGATTAATCAACTCTTACTGTGCCAAGGGGTTTGGCTCTCTTCAAAATTTTACCAATATGTGATCAATGCTTACTTTTCAAATGTCTGCACTTCATTAACCATCTATCATTTTACAAAATATTGTGTACAAAAATAAGGAAATTTATTACCATTTCTTATGATACCAAACATTACATTATCCAACTTTATGCGTAAGAAATCAGAAAAATCATAGCTGCTTTTATTACTTGCTAAATAAGTTGATGTATCTACCTATTATTGCTAGTTTGGTCCAAACTACGCTACCGTCGAGAAACTAAAAGTCACATTCGCGGACACCCCACCCCCGTATGACGCCTTCCCATAGTCAGTGATGAAGTCGCAAAACGCACTTCTCCAGAAGGAATGTCTTTCAGATAGAAGGAAGTAAAAGAATTGGGAGACCGCCAAAAAGCGGCCCTCAAGATATCTTCTAGGGCAATTCCCTGAAAAAAACCTCCCAAGAAGTGCTAATGCTTCTGGTATCATGCGCTCTAGGTTTGCTATCAGAGAGAAGGGCCTCAGGGCCAGCTGCCTGAATGGCCTCGACAATCCATCTAGAAATGGATTCTCTAGAAGCAGGGGAGAAAGGTTCGCGAGTAATAAGGAAAAGTTGCTCGTCAGAGCGGCAAGCTTTGGTCCTGTCTAAGTACCATTTTAGCGCCCTTACCGGGTACCAGACCTTGTCTTCCTTGACTGAGGAGAAGTCTGACAGAGGGCTGAGAAACACCTCAACCGATCCGGAGGAAGCCGTCTGATTTTTGGCTACAAAGGAAGGCTTGGGAATAAGAGGAACACCTTGTCTTTCCCAACGGATGTGAGGTGCCAAGCGTTTTGGGATCACAAAGATCGGGGAGAGAACCAATCCGTTCCCGACTCTGAGGCTGATTAGAGACCCCAGATAAGCCGTACGTGAGCCGCAGGCCAGATCTGGCGTGGGTTTCAAAGTGCCGAGCCTGCCTATCCTTGGCTGAGTAACCTCTACTGTTGAAGCTCACGCCAAGTCTCGCCCCAACATGTCTGATGTCGGGTGAGAAAGTCTTCCGTTGGAAGAACCCAGCTGAATCTTGGGGTCGGAAATCGAATCCCCCAGTAAGGGGGTGCTTACCAAATTTTGAAGCCCCAGGCTGCGACGCCTGTTCAGCTATGCTTGCATAGGCAGCCTTGAAGTCGTAAGGGGTATCCCCGATAAGGGAACCCTTTGCCTGAAGAGAAGAGAAGCCTCAGCCGAGTCTGGCTGGGCCGGCGGGAAAGTCTCAGGTAAGTATCTCTCCAAAAGAGCCTGCGCGTCCGCTGCCAACCCACGAGGGGTTGGGGCCGAACTGGCTTGTGACTCGGAGTCAGAGTCAACATCGGGGCTGGCTGTGTTGGAAATCTGGCCCCAGGGGGTGGGTGCATCCACGAACCAATAGTCTCCTCACCGTGTGGGGTACCAAGTGCCGCCGGGGTAGGAGCAGCTCTGACCGGGAGGCTCTGAGCCTGCCAGCATCGAGCATGACCCTCAATCACGACCGGATAGTATAGAGCCGACGTCAGCAAGAAGTTCTAGAGAGCCAGGCACCTGCAAATCAGGGCCGGCTAACGGCAAACCGGAGCCGGAGCCGGATACCGACAACCGGTGCCTGGAAACCGTTAACCCGAGGTTGGATACAGTCAAACCGAAACCGGATAAATCCGGTTCATGATTTGGCTCAACCGCACCCACGGACTGGTCATTGTCCGCCCGGGGGGGGGGGGGGGGGGGGGGGGTCTGTACCACCCGCAGTCGGCTGCAAGGTAGGGGTAACCACCACCTCTTCTCGACAATTCAAAAGGCGAATAAGTTCAGCTTGATCGGCCGCTGAGGGAGAAGGGTCTGGCATCCCTGTCAAAGTCCTAGGTGTCCCAGATGCAACCTTGGATTTCGACATCGGAAGAGACTAGGCCGACTGGTGCCTTTTGGACTTCTTGCAAGGAGGGGCAAAGCCCTCCGGCAAAGAAGTCGGCGCCATGGCCGTATCCGAGAGGCCGTGTTTGGCAGGGCGCGTGTTTATGGTCAGGTAGGAGCTCGTCGGGATCCCGACAGCTCCCCCTGAGCGGACATGAGTTCCAGCGACATTCACGCCCTGAGTTCGGGAGCCTGCGGTCGTTAAACCGCCGACCCCCTCGCCGGGACCGCAAGTCCCGACTGTTGTTGTAATGCTGAACCCGGCCCCTGCCGGGCTAGCAAGCAACGCGGTGCTTGTCCTAGTCCGAGACCCACTGTTCGCAGGGGTCCCTAACTTACCTGCCTTCGCCAAGCCTGGGAAGATAATCCCTGAGGGAGTCGACGGATTCACGCCCGTACCCCCGGTAGCTAGTGTACTGCGTCTCCATGAAGATGAAGCCGTGACACTAGCTTCCGCCTGGTGTCAGCCTGCACACTGGCGGGGGCCGTACGGGTAACAGGGCTCGAAGGAACAGAAAAACTCATACTGAACCTGAAACGATAAAAAAAAATAGACAAGCACGTAAGGGTGTAAATAAATAAAGAGCTCCCAGTATTTCTAAAGGAAAATACAAGCAAAACTAAATGCGAGAAAGGGAGCCACGAAAGAACTACTAAATACCACGAAGTCCACGAGAACTATATGCACGAAAAATCGAACAAAGGAAATCCCGAACGAACCAAAACAAAGCCAAGCGCCAAGACGTGGATTGCTAGCCCAGCGAACAAGCATAAAGCTATGTCACCGGGAGGAACGAAAGGGGAAGAAAAGCGAGACAGAAATTGAACTAATTTCCTGTCTTAGCAAAAAAAAGTGACTGGAAAGTCCGTACCACCAAATTAATAAGCATTAAATTGCGGACGGAATTATTTATTAAAGCAGATCATAAAGCGCAAAAACAGAGATAAATCTCAAGTTGGGCGCGGGTTGGGCGCAGTGACTTATCTGTGTTTATTCCTCGGCAGCGAGAATGAAAAGAGGAAGATGGCGGCGTGCGGTCGCGCATGTGACTATGGGAAGGCGCCATACGGGGGTGGGGCTAGTCTAGTTCTGGACTCTCTTTACTGAATTCTTTTTCCGACGACTGTAGGTATTATGCCGAGTGATTGGCGCGATCCGGAAACCTGATGGCCCGAGCAAAAGAGAGTCCAGTGCAATTGCTCCACGCTGACGACTTTCCCTGAGATTTTTCAGGGAGAGCAATTAAAATTGGCCGCACCTCCCCATGCTAAAGCGCTAGTGAACTTTGGACCCCTGACGTCAGCGTGGAGCAATTTCACTGGACTCTCTTTTGCTCGGGCCATCAGGTTTCCGGATCGCGCCAATCACTCGGCATAATACGTACAGTCGTCTAAAAAAGAATTCAGTAAAGAGAGTCGAGAACTAGACTAGGGTGGGGCGTGCGCGAATGTGACTTTTAGTTTCTCGATAGTAGCGTAGTTTGGACCAAACTAGCAATAATAGGTAGATGCATACATTTATTGTAGTAAATATTGAAAATTACATTTGAGGGTTTTTTCGCCCAGTATATGTTGGTTTCCCATTGGTTTACTATTGTTTAATGTTGAAATAAATATCTTTTTGAAAATCTGCATTTTTCTCTGAAAATGTCTATTTTAGCATATAATTATGATCATATATTTATAATGCTTGATTTATGCTCAAAATTTTGATATACATTGACCACCATAAACCTACCCTGTGGTCGAGTAATTGGTGAATGAAAATGACAAGTCTATCTGTCACATACTAAGTATACGTGCCATTGGCACTGAAAGAGTTAAAAGAATGAACTATCAAAAGTAGTAAATTATTGAGACATCCTGTGATCAGGACATTCCTAGATTAGTGAACAGGAGTTATGTCTTTGATATTGGGATTTAATGAATTATCAGAGCTTAAAACTTGATTCTCTCTTATTTTATCCAAAAATGTTAAAATTGGCATATCTTAGGCACATTTACGTGCATATGATGGGGAATTTTTTACTAGGTACAAATTACTCCACCCTCTTGAAATCAGGTGAGGTATTGGAAGTAGCATTATGCAGACACTCTCTAATCAACTATCAAATCAAAATATACGTCAGTCTTTTGATTTTGGCGTGAGATGAATTTTAGATTAATTACCGTGTTTTGGGGGGGTTTTTTTCTTCAATTTCTCAAAAAGAGGGAAAATTTAGGATTTTTTAAGGGTTATTTTTATATATTAAACACACATTACTTCACACTCTCGAAATCGGATATTGAAATTTGCACCATGGATGCACAATGCGACCGATTATTGATTGAAAAAAGGTTAAACACATGAAGACACTTCCTGACCAAATATTAGCTCATAAAAAGTTGGCAATTTTTGTTATACTCTTTTGAATTTACCGTAAAATTGTATTTTTTCCAATTTCTCAAAAATCGAAAAGAATTTAGAACTTTCTAAGTAAAAATATCACCATTTAGTCTAATCATTCATTATGCTATTTTATATCAGAAGCAACAACAACGTCAAGATACAACGTCAAGCTTCTTCGTTTACTAACGTCAAGCTTCTTCGTTTACTAACGTCAAGATAGTTTGTGGCTAAAATTTCAAAGAGATCGGATATTACCGAGGAAAAAATTACGTAAAATTGGGCGTTTTTCGTAAATTAAAAGTGTAAAAATAGGCTACAGAGGGCTCACTTTAGGATGGGGTGGTAAAATCACAGATGGTGGAATGGTGGAGCGGTTTCATAGCTATTTTTGAAAATGCTTCATAGGACTTGATCAAACTTTGAAATATGAGTCCAATTTGCCGACCCCCATCTTCCGACCCCTGCCTGACTCTCTCAGACACTAGCTCTTAAGTGTGTATGTTCAATGATTGGAAGATGAAAACTCCAAAGGCCTCTCAGATACCACTTCTGAAAAAAAAAATCATTGATAGCTACAGGTTTTGCAGAGCTGGCTGAAGAGTATCTAAACATGTAGAGAACATTGGAATATGAATTGATGATGTATCATGAGAGAGAGATGAGATAAAGAGGACGGAGAATAAAAGCAAATGAAAGAGCTATATAGTAAAAACAAAGAACTGGGGAGAACTAACCCCAAAATCTCTCTCTCTTCTTTTAGTTTGCTTCATTCATTTTTTTTTTTCTATTTTAATCACTTTATAGTGACCAAGTGTGAGATGAGAAACTGGAGATCTTGGCCAAAAGAGTCCCGAATGGGAAATACAGCAAGCTTTCACTCAAGTTCGGCATTGAATATACCGAGGCAACCAAAAATCTCAGATGAGCATGGGAATGATGTAAATAAAGCGATAAGAGAGTGCCTGAGTGATTGGAAGAACAGAACTGGTGCTAGTTTGGCAAAACCGATTTGAATTGGTCTCTTAAAAGTTGTTGTATATTGAACATTGTAGATAACTTTCATACCCAATTAAATTTTGCAACCTAACTCAATTCAACGTCGTAATTGAGAAGTTATTAATGTGTAGTATGTAGGGAGGTATATAGTTTATAGTTTTGTTCTAGACGACGTTTTGCTAGCGGGTAGTTCCACAATTAGCTGTCCCAGAAGAATTTGTCCTTGTGGGTAAGAGATACATATCTGCAGCTCTATATTAACCACGTGACTACTGTAAGACTATTACGTTAACCATTTTACTACTCCCATTGATATAATATAACTCATTGTTTCTACCACGTTGTTCATGGTAGAAAATTGGCAATTTATAATTTATATTTATGCCGCGTGGAATTTAATGTATGCTCTCATTTCATATCTCGAAAGATTGTTGTGTAAGTTGTAGCTGCTTTCATTTACTAAAACCTACCTAAAATGTATGCTAATACCTTTTCATTGACATTTGTATGGTAGACGATGTTTATGTTACTATCCATACCAAAGTATCATACCAGATGAAACCATGATATGTTATTGAAAATGAATCGGAATCTTTATTTTGTATTGATACTTTAAAAGCAGATCCATTTTTTTAAATATCTAACACTAGCCATATTGACAAAGATTAAAAAGTTTGAATACTTTTTCAAAAGAGCACACTCTGGTATTTACCTGGCTTTAATTCTCCCATTTGAGCATAAGCTTTTGTGTTTGATGTACCGTATATGTTATGCTCCCTTTATTCCTGTGATACATGTATGTATGACCATAATTATGTCAACTGTATACTATATGTATAAGACAAAACATGAATCATGATTCTACCATATGGGTGCATTCAACCCTTCTGAAACATTGTGACGAGCGTCAAAAATAAGAATCCATCGGTGCTAATTAACTCCAAACATCTCTAAAAAGCAACAACCCCAAAAATAGTTATCACATGAATAGAACATTCTAAATGGGAGACATTGTGTGGGTTGTGTAATTGACGTATGCAAATTGGGGTTTTATTGTTATGGCGAGCACCCTTGTGTTTCTTAGATAACATCTATAAATAAATATATAATGAATACAAACATTCAAATACAAATAGGCGAATGTAACACACCTACTTTAGCACTATTCTGAAACGACAGGTTGCAGGTATAGGTAATTCATCGGCTAGCAATGTCTGCTGGTAAGCCAGATGACAGATCATGCCATAAATGTATCTATAATCAATATTCACTTGGAATAAATTAATTTATCTTTCCTTGCAATGTTCTATTCTGGAATGGTGTTTGTAGTTTGACTATTTCGGATTTTACCACATTCACTAAATCTTATATGGCTGTTGTTTGTCTGAATGAGTTGTATTCTCATTGGCACAATCTTATTGTTTCATAATTTAACAATGGCTCGTTCAGAGATATACGTTCAGTTTAAAGCACCCAACTTTTGTTGGAGCGGTAAAACGATTGTGGAATACGGTGCTGTAACATGGCACTTCAACACGTTCAAAGTTAATGTACAGGATCGTCATGTACATTTCGATGTTTCAATAATTCAAATGCCTAGTGTTTCTGACGGCGCCTATCGCTTGGCCTTTTTTCCAACAGTGTATAGATTGTATATTCTTAAATCAGTTTATATACTTTGCCATACTTTACATTATCGCATCAGATTGTGCCTTCTCAATATTTTTTTTCCATGCGTATTTTATAACACGTATCCATGAGTCAGCATCATTTGTGCTGTTGGGTTTTTTTTCCAGATGCATTATATGAAGTTATCAAGAAGCTTCCATATAATATGTTTTCTGGATTATTGTTTTACTTGTTGTAATCTGTATATTTTGTATTTACGTTTTTCTCGATTTCTATCCTGTTTTGTTTTATTAATACATGTATGTTGTCATATATGCCATAGGTGCATCCAAACACTCCAAGGTTTAGAATGTGTTAGATCTTGCACGTACTTCGATGTATATACTCTTATGATTGTATGCAGTGTACTATAACTCGAAATCAAAATTCAAAATGAAAATGTTTCATTCGTACATTTGTGTTTTACATGTACTTAATTATTTGATTTTTTTTTATAGTTTGCCTTGATTTACCACCATGATCTATTCATTATTTGTTGCCATTTTGTAACGTGATTCTTTACCACTTAATTTTTATTTCGGTTTCTGTTTTTTGGTCTGGTTGTGATTTCTTCTATACTTGCGTAAAATGAAATGCAAAAATGATAATGCTACCGATAACATAGCGAATGCTTGTAAATAGGCCTACTGTATGAGAAATCGGTTATGTATTGATAATTGACATTGTAGCAACACTACCATGATATGTGTTAAGAACAAAATAAAGATGACTTAACTTTTCAATCTCATTGTAGATAATAGTAGACACATTTACTTTTTTTTTTATTCCTGAACGGATTCATTGCAACTAGTTATTATAGTCATAAATATGTAATATAATGAAAATTTTCGGCTTAAAGATACCAACGAAATATGTTTAACAAATTTGTATATTTACATATTAATGTATGTTGTATTGTTATAACTATGTCTTACACCTTTCTTTATTTAGTTTGGTTCATTGTTCTTTAAAAAAAAAAGGAACCTGGAGGAAATGTAATGTACGAAAAAACAAACACATAAGATTTCAATAGGGGGAAAGGACGGTACGTTTTCTCGCGTGTATAATAACGAGACGTTCCTAGTGCAGTTTTTCTTAAAGTATTTGTAAGACAATACATTATTTATAAGGTTATATGTAAATTCAGTATATGGATCACGTTTAATAAAAAATAAATTTGATTAAATGCTTTTAGCAAACGATGTTTTATAACGTGCACCAAACACCTTGTCTGCTTACTTTAAAAAAGTATATATTTGATCAAACTTGAGTGACAATGTCGTATTTCATACATACTGAATTCCGTGTGTCACTGGCGTATTCAATATCTGGGGAGACAGGGACAGATCCATGATCATACCATATGTGGGCATTCAGCCATTGATTCCTCGAAACTAAATTATGTTTTATTTCAAAATACTTTATTTTCATATCAAACACTGCTTGTTAAATAAAATGGGACTCTTTCGAATTGTGATAGCGCCGAAAATCCATCTAGTGGACGCTAATAACTTGGCATATTGCTCAATTTAATGATGTGGAAAATTTTCTCAAAGAAAGTGGAGATTCTTTTCTCAAATTGTTAAAAAAAAAAAAAAAAAAAACCCTTATTTCGATTGCAATTTCAGGAATGTTTTTCACTTCCAGAAAGGTCCAAGCCAACGATGAGTGTATCGTTCAATACTATGGAAAATGAGTTGTGTATTATCAGGAAGACGGATAGCCAGGGTGCTCATATCTGCAATGCTTACAAGGGGCTGCTGCAGGATTGAGGAAAAAATAGGCTGGGAAACCCCCCCCCCAAAAAAAAAAAAAAACAAAACAAACAAAACAAAACAAAACAAAACAAAAAAAGTAGAAAGCAAATAAATAATACCTGACTCAATGTTTAATTATGACGGACTGAATTCTCTCTTTATTTATTCACAATTGTAATTCCAGAAAGACAATGCACTGGAAATATTTGTACAAGTCAAATACATAATTACCATGGAAACGTAAAAAAATATGAAATACTCCCTATATTCTCGTCCACCTCAACCAGAATTTGAAAGCAAATGACAAAGGGGCAAATTTAAACAATCCTGTCTTTTTAATTCAAAGTTTTGAATGGTTTCCTCTATGTAACCTTGGAAGTAACGTTTGGTACCTCAGATAAGGTGTGCAGTGATATACAAATTCCTTTTTGCACCATCAAGATACATAAGTTTCCCCCTCTTTATACGTGTTTTACATATATTACTTTCCAAAAGTGAAACAAGAGTCTTCATTTGTACTCTTACTTGTTAAAGAAAACATATTCACCAGTGCTTTTCATTAAAAAACAAAATTTCTGTCAAGCTTATGCAGCAGCTGCTTTTAGCCATATTTCACATAGGATTATGACTAAATATTCCCTAAAAAAACCCAGAAATAGTATCAGGTTTAGATAAAAGCCTTTTGTTTTTTCAGTTTCTGGTAAAATTTTAAGAAATGTTGAAAATGAATTCAAATACAGTATGCTTATTAAAAAAGCCCCAAGACTTAAATATTAAAGATAAACGTATTGTAATAAAACATCCCAGTGAAAATTTTCTTACACACGTGAAATATAAAATGAGGATAAATGGTGAGATTTGTAGGTGATTACATACCAGGGTATTACAATGACAATGGCATATTGCTACACTTCACAGCTCAAAACAATGTTGAGTTCTAGTACAAGTGAAAAATAACTTATGAGCTTGATCATTCTGTATACATGTCCCCTGAAAAGGACTGCTCTTCAAATTCCCTCATTATTATCAGAAATATGACAGAAAAAATCTGATAATTTAACACAAACTTTAATGCCAAATGCGAGCGTGTAGTCCCATTCATCCAAAATATAGTAACCATCTGCTAGATATATCATCAAGTCGGGGATTCCATTAAAGTCAAGTTTTATTTTTCAACATGTGATGGCCAGTTCATTTGAAATCTACATAGGGAATGATTTGGACAAGATATGCACATGGGTGTCATAAGAAACAAAACAAGAAATAAAGAAAAAAAATATAAAGAAATGCATAATACAGAACTTTACATTCAAAACCACAAAAAAAAAAAAAAAAAGGATTCATATCGTGAGATGTAACAATTCTTTTCTTTTTAAATCATATCTTCTGAAATATATAAGAAGAGAAGAAAACGTACTGCATTGCAAAAATCACATGCTCGCTCTTTCAGTTTTTTTTTAATAAAAATTTGTACAGCCAATACATAACCCCATGTTTGTTCCAACGGAAAAAATGAAAAATATCATATTATTTTTTTCTTTTCTTTGTACAGCTCTTGCAAGTCAGTGTTACGTTAATAAATATACAGTCATAAAGAGATATATTGTTTCACAATATAAAAATTAACAATTCACATTGGAATTAACATTAATGACATTTCAATTCAAAATACATTGATCCATAGTACTGACTATACCTTATAACACAACTTGAAAAATGTGGGTTGGAAATATGAAAGTGCCCCATTGGTGGGCAATATTAAATTTAATCTATCATGCTCTCTAATTTCATTTTTTTATTTTATCATTCATGACCAAATTAGCAATCCATAAATTCTCAACAAAATCTTTGCGGATGTATTTCGTTTTCAGATACTTGACTTCTTAATGGAAAACATTTTGCAAAGGAAGGAAAACATCAGTATTGCCAATTTGATAAATAAAACCTGTCCCTTGGTAAATTAAGGATCTATGGGTTCTAAAAACATGGGTACTTCTCAGTAAGGAGTGTATGTTCTTGTGGCTTTTTCCCAAATGCATTTTTGATGATTGTGCAAATCATATACTTTTTTATTTCTTTATGATGAGGCTACATCTATAGAACCACTAGTTTCAAGGTGGGTATATTTTGTTTAATTTGGAGTATACAAGCATTGATCTGGGAATAGAAAAAAGAAAGAAACATGACAAATCAAACATGCCCCAAAAATGCATCTCAAAAAGAATGGTGGTTCGTCATTCAATAATCAATGAACAATCTTTAAAATGCATTCTTGACATCAATTATCAATGGTGGGATTTGGTTCAATTCATTACAAAACGAATCGAGTAAATTGCATATAATTTCCTCACCATTATAGAATATAGTAAAACCCTAAAAATAAGTATAACCCTGCCACCGTTTTAGAAGAGGCTAGTGAAAAAATTGTTAGTAAGCAAAGACGTTTACGATGGTCTATCCATGGATTATCATAATAGAACAAAATAATTGTAACAGTCCCACCTATAAGAATACATGTGCAGGTCAGAATACAAATTGTTCAAGGTATATATCATCATTATGCTATTGACAGTTATCTAATCTATACCTTTTTCAGGGGTACCAGTCACCCAAAAATATATGTGTAAAAGCGAGTAAAATCAACACAAAAAACCTTTACCCGACATTATGTTAAGAGTATAAAGGAAATAACATGAAAACCTGTATACAGGACTACAGTAAGACATATTGCGTGAGTGTGTGCATGCACATATGGGAGTCGATTCATATTTGCTTTCACCTGCAGTTAAAGTGTATTGGAACTTGCCATTTTCTCTACAGAAGTAATATTAAAAGCTGATATTTTTTTTTGAAATTACACTGGGACAGAAACCAAAGCCTTCAGAAAAATATATTTTTGGGTGATTGCTCTCCATAAAGTTATTAAGTACTAATTTATTAAGTTATTAAGTCTACATTTTTGAATGGTTATTGTCATATTTCATTAATATAAATATAAAGTAGGAAGCAAAGCTGGATTTCATTCAATCGTAATAAAATATCACTATTAAGAAGAATGAGTGATGTATAGAAAATAGAAATGAATTCAAATGTGTTGCACACCACTTCACCCCCTACAAAACAAAATGGACTCTCCTACAAGTGCATTCACACCATATTCATCATGGACTCAAGCATTATTCAGGAAGGTAGGATATACACGCTTTGGAAGCACAAATTCAGAGTTCCTAAGTGATATGTGTACTCTACATTGCAAGTTTAACAATGTTCTCTCTTCTATATGACATACAACAAAAAAGACATTTGCAAACAAATCTGACAGCAAAAAGATACATAAAGTTTGGCATATATAAATACAAAATCAGAAAAAAAAATAATAGTATTCAGACCAAGAGATGTATAATATACATGTCGTATTAAAAAAAAATCAATTCTTATAGCATCAAGTTTTTACATAACAAAAGTGCAATAATATATTCTTATGTACAAATGTACAAAATAGTCATTCAAAATATTATTTTCTTACAAGTTACAAATGCAAGTTGATCAAAACACTCAGAGCTCGACGGACATGTTTCGTGTCTGTTCTCTCTCTCTCATACAATAATAATCCTCCAAAAAAATTGGCACTTTTTCGGGAAGGATACATATTTAAGTATAAAATATTATTTCTTATAAGTGACTCGTTGTTCAAGGAGAGTCGTTGCAAATCAAATGCATTTTTTTTTTTCAGCAAGTAAGGCTTGGAAATCGTATATAGTCATCTAAGTAATAATGTCACAGTGCAATTACTTGTTAGTAGTACTAATATTCAATCCTCTTTGATCTATTTAAAGTACAAAATTTCCCCTATGGACTACAGTCATTACCCACGCCGATGAAATCGGCAGGGTTATGTAAAGGGCTCCGTATGTTTGTTTGTTTTTTTTGTTTTTTTTTTTGTTTGTTTGTTTGTTTGTTTGTGTACAAGATAACGAGAGAACGGGTGAACGGATTTGCACCAAATTTTCAGGGAATGTTCAGAAAGTGACAGGAAAGAATCGATTAGATTTTGGTGATGATTGGTTGACCCCTGCAAATTCTGTGTGACCTTGAAGTTTTGACCCTGTAGTAAAGTATAGGAACTTCAGTTCAGATAGTGACAGGAAAGAAACTAGAAAGTTTGATGACCCCAAACTTCGCCTGCCGTTGCAGAAATATTTTGGCCAATCAAAACACTCATTACTTCGTCTCACCAAAAATCTATTTCAGGTTTATGAATTTTAGAAGACTTTTAGACCCATTATTTGCCATTTCACTTCAAATCCGTACGAGCCTGCAATGAATATTCAAAGCAACGTATCCCAGCAACAAGGGATTTTTCTTTTTTTATCTACAACTTCATTTAGATTCAGGCTACCCTACGGCCTAGGCCTAGCACGTCTAATTTCTCCTCTATTTCTTATCTTCTGTGCATTTCTGTTTGTTTTCCCCGGTTCTTTCCACTTTGTTGTGGAAGTTTTTGTGATTTATTTTATCCTGGTGGACGTGTAGTACGTGATTTTAATTGTTTTCGGTGAAAATCTGGTGAGTTTGTTCGACGTGAGTGAGTCTATCGCACTCGCGAGTGTTCGCGTGTGTTGATATGATCTGAGTGAGTGGGCCGTGTAGCTGTACGTACATAACTACTAGTATACACAGCGCTGTCGCGAAGTGCCTGTGGCTGACTGTAGTAGGATTGAACTTTTTTCTTTGGGTTATAACGGTCCTGTCATTTGAGATTTGAGTTAGTTTATAACTCATTTATGTCTGTTTGAGTGGATTTCGTAGTTGTAAAATATATACAAAACTGTATTTTTTTTAATTCGTGTGGATTTGCAAAATTTGGTGGCTGAGGTTCGCCGAATGTACGCCAGTATACACTTTGACTTTGTTGATGGGTGGTGACTGAGCTGAGTGAGTAAGCTCTGTGCCTCGCATGCATGTCATTTTGAAGTCGAGATCCAACTTATTTTGTCGTCATATTTATTTTATCCAAGCCCGATGAAAAAACAACAACCCCAATTGCAATGTAAAGATAGAACATGAATACATTTACTAACACTGACATGACTGAACCAAGGCCGTACGGAGCGGGGGGGGGGGGGGGCAGTTGCCCCCCCCCCCAGAAATTTCAAAATCATACTTTTTTTAAATCGGGTTTTAGACTTCAAGTTATGGGTTCCTTTGAAAGCGATCATCTTCCCCCCCCCCCCCCAGGAAAAAATTTCTGCGTACGGCCTTGGACTGAACACTGAATACAAATTGCTAAAAAAAAATTTCTCACCACGCCACGCTCTCTGACATGTCTAATCAATTACTTTTAGGGGAGGGATGTTTCAATAATAAAATATCTTTTTCAGAAGAATTTTTTCAAGGGTGGGGACACACAAAGCTATGACCTGGATATGGCAATTTTTTTTTTTTTTTTTTTTTTTTTTGGGGGGGGGGGGGAGATGTGCCTCTTGTTATCCCCTTTGAATGGCTACTGCTTACAAAAATAATCGCAACAAAACAAAACCTATATTGGGTTTACTTTTTTTATACACGACAGGGGAACCAACCAGTGAAAATATATCTATTTCTGCAGTTTCAAGAATAATAGCGCCGCTAAGGCGTGGGTCTGCCGCCTTTGACGGCCTTTCTAATTTTCGGTATCTTTCTGTTGCAATATACATAGAATATCCATTGAAGATGCATTCTGGGGTGAAACGGTCACATATTTAAATAGGACGCTGGGATATTTTCCTTGACAATTGGTCAAAGCAGCAAGGTTGAAGAAACTGAGGGTTGAGAAAATAGTATTCATCAGTGCAATATACTAGTACATGTAAATGCTGAAGAGCTGGTCACATTTCAGAGATAACGATAATGCCTAAATTGGTCTTGTGTAGTAAGTGGGGTGCTGTTCACACATGGGTGCATCTTACGACAATATAATTGAAAAATCTCAAGAAGACAGCATTGTGATGTCTTGAATCAAGAAATTTTCTGTATTTTGGTTGAATGATGGAAGACTTAATTTAATATCTTTTAGGAATTAATTGTCAAGTGAGTGAGTATAAAGGAAGCAGTTAGCTATTGATTTCATCCAAACCACGAATTTCCCCAAATTTTGTTGACGATCGTAAATTGTTTCCATTTCCAGTTTGTTTCAAAAGAGTGAATTTATCAATACCCTAATGGCAAATGAGTAATTTTCGAAATTTTCATAAATGGATGTGAGATTTACAACTGATCTACACTTTGGGCTAGTTGCATGTCAAAACTCACTTGCCCGGGTCACAACTGGAATATCGAGGGTGCGATTTAGGGGAACCCCACCCACCCTTACATTCCTGATGAGAAACCGTCAATCTTTTGCAGGATTGACGGAGGCAGACCCAAGAGCCCCCAGAATGAATCTCTAATTAGGTAGTTTAGTGAAATGCAGTGGAACAAAAAGATGCATCCCATCCAGAACGCAAAATGTACAGTTGTTGGTGATATCAGTGAATTTTCCAATTTGGCATGTCTCAATGAAAGTTTTGGTACTAGTTAGCCTAATCAAGGTTGCAGAGGTATTATTACCAACTCCATGTCCTAAATGGCAGATGCAGGGTCCTCAGGAAGAATGGTATTATACTGCTGAGGCTTCCCAAGGTTGTTATTATATGGTTCTACCTCCGTGCCAATGCGACGCCAAATCGTAATAACAATAAAACTTAATAATAATAAAAATAATAACAAAATACTGAGAGAAAAAAGTAAAACTATGAAGAAGAGAAATGTTGGTGTAAGTGTGCATTGTGTTGTATTATAGCACTCCTTTAGTGATAACTTTTGTAACATTATAATGAATACTATGCCAATAATTTATTATATATTTTTTTCTGATATCTAATTTAATGCAAGTACACTGCATCGATCTTTACCACGTACACTGTCGGAAACAGTCGTTGTTGTTGTAGTTGAATATGATGGCGCACTTCAATCTCTCCAGATTATACGCGCCAGCCACTTTCGTCAGTGGGACTTCAGCTAAAGAAGGCCCACGTATAACGTCGATCCATTTGATGATTATTAGTTGCATGAAATCATTAGTGAAAAACAGATTATATATATATATATATATATATATATATATATGTATATATCACCTTGCTTAATTAGACCAACAGGGTCATCGATTTGGGACAGCAGATGGCGCTATACACCACTGCCCCTTAACATGTCGATAGTTGTCATTTAAGCGGTATCTGTACTATGACCCTATTGGTCTAAATAAGCAGGAGACTGATTTAAAAAAAAGTAAACCCAACTTCAACGGCAAATTTTCAGAAAACTATAAAATATTTACACATTATATTTTTCATGGTTAGATAGTCCAATATTAAAGTCCTCTGTCCAATTATATCACTTAGGATATCTAACTGTCATGCATGACTGAGCATGATTCAACTTAGTGAATGGGTGTCAAATCATCACTGTGGCAAGTTAGAATTGCACTTTGATTGGAAGTTCTGACATAGGAAATGTCTGATTTCCTACGAGCATAGCTTAGGGATTTGTACCCTCGACATGACCGCCATTCATTCGATGCAAAGCTCGCAACGCCTCCTCATATCCCTGACAGCACGCCTGATCATTCCCCGATCTTGTCGTAATCGGTTCACTTCACCTGTTATCCGTTGCCTCAACTCCTGAATTGTGGCCGGTGGGGTTTGGAACACTTTTACTTTAAGATACCCCCAAAGAAAGAAATCTCATGGTGTCAGATCTGGTGAACGTGAAGGCCACTCAACTGGGAAATGAAGAGCAATGATGCGATTGGCAAAGAGTTCAGTCAAATGATTCCTCACGGGAAGAAGTCTGTGGCCTGGGGCCCCATCCTGAGCCCACCAGGCCCTGCGGAATGCTCCACGTCGTTGTCGGGGAGGGGGACATCTGTTCCATCTCAGGCACAATAACATTGTTAAGCAAGTAAGGTCCCAAAGGCTTAAAAAAAGCCCGTTATATGAATTAGAAAAAAAAAGATAATAACAAATAAAATGAAGTAGCCTATATCAATTAAGTAATCAACTATTTTTTTAATAACATGTCATATAAAGTACACTACAACAAAAAGAACCTGTAGGGTTTGTACTCGACTATAATGTGTAAGTTGACTACATGAAGGGAAAGCGATTAAAATTCTTACCCAAGCTAAACCATCATGAAAAAGGATTAAGCGAAATTTATTCATCACCACTTTTTAAAACCTTTTTTTATACAGAGTGGCAGAAGAAAAACTAGACGAATTATCTAAACACATCCCACATGACAGTTACTACGTGTTCTGTGGCAAGCTTGGCATCGCACATAATCAGGCCAGGGGTATCCTAAGAAGGTGCAACGATGATTATAACGAAGCAGTCAGAGAATGCCTGGCCAAATGGAGGGACAGAACAGGTGGTAGTCTTCTTGAGCTTAAGCAGATTCTTCAAAAAGTAAACTTGAAAGCTTTGGTAGAATACCTAAACTAACTACTTGACTCGATTCGTTCTCTGTGATGTTTCCTTTGAAAAAACTGTGGCTAATCTGTCGTCTGGAAGACACTTCCATATCTTGAAAGGAGTTCATTTGCATATTCAAATATAAGGCGTACTTGGCACTGAAACAGCTGGCCTATGGCCCTCGTTCTTACTTTGCAAAGGTTTGTAAAAAAAAAAAAGCGTGACCATTGCCCTCTGTTGTACTAGCACGTAATATGCGTTAGCTCTGGTGTAGTTATCTTTCCTTTAACGCTGGATTTTTTTTATCAACCCGTTTTGGCATCCGTATTGACGCAGACATTTTATAAATGTTTAAAATGGCTTGGAATATGACCAACATTGATTTGAGACGATTTTTATCATTTTCAAATGTTGTGCGTTGTCGACGCGCGCGTACACGCACGCATTAGTATCAATGTCAACATCCTATGAGAGCCATCTTTCACATAATTTTGTCATTAATTTGTTTTCGTCTACATTATCATAATCATGATCGATTATTAACAATTAATGAAGTAATACAAGGAAAAACAAAACAAAACAAAAGAAGCACCTTCATTATCGAAAGTGGTTCCCTCCTGAACATGAAGGCCTATGGTAGACATTCCAAATTAAAGGAGAATTAACCCCTGATTACAAATTTACTTATATTGGAAGGTGTAATATATTCCTACTTATTGGCCTAAATCATTTTCTAATAAGATATCAGAAAAGGGTATAAATAAAGATATTCCAACACCCGGTATCGTCTCCTACTCATTTCCATGGGGGCTGCCATTTTCTTGCTGATTTGGATATTTTGAATCCAAAACCTAAATTGATTTTCTTCATTACCTAAATATCCCATATGTGACGAAAAATATAAAGTGGGTGTTTACATGTATTATAAAAATTAAATATTTATAATGATACTTTTAAATTGTCTGGTTTTGCTTAACAAAAATCTATTTTCTTGGGTTTGCCAAACAGAGCAGAACATATATGCAGCATGCATTCTGACTTTTCAAGTCCCATTATCCGAAAGCAGTTGAATGCATAGTTTACCGCTATAGATGCTTAGGGAAGAAGCATCCATAAAATTTGAATTAATTTGCTCCGTCCCATACGTCCAGTATCGAGAAAATAGATTTCTATTAAGCGAATATTGATTTTCAACAGAAATATATAAGGAAATCTTCAGTTTAAAAATAAATTGACATATCTATTCTATATTTTTAATCTCATATGGGTTTTTAATTTTGAAAAAGGCAATTGGGCATTTGGATTAAGAAAATCTTCTTGTACTCATAAAAAAAATGGCAGCCCCCATGTATTGCCAGCAGATGATAAATTTTGCTCAGAAAATCTTGATTCGTATCGATCTCGTATATTTTGACGCGAAGCCATATAGTCTAACAAGTAGGAATAAATAACACCTTTGAACACTATCGTCTTTATTGTTTGAGGTTAATTCTCCTTTAAAGTTTTGTTAGTCACGTTGAAGGCCTATTGTAGACATTCCAAATTAAAGTGTTGTTAGTAACGTTGAAGTTTTTTGCATGCGTTTTGAGTAGTTTCTTTGATATTTGTTTGTTTAGTAGAATCATGAAAAAACAATAAAAAGTGTATTATATAATTATGTATGTATATATTCTTTTTAATGTGCGAAAATGAATTCCAGATTTACGAAAAAGTGCCTAAATTATAATCAATGTAGTAAATTAACGCAAAACCGTTATAGATTGCGTCAAAATAATTAATTGATTACCACGAGATCACTTTCTGCGCTCCACTGTGTAAGAGAACTTGCACGCAAACCATATGCGAATGGAGAAGGCATGAACGATTCCAAGAGGCCTTTCACACTCACTTCTGGACCGCTCCAAGTTAGAGCGCTCCAGAGGAACGGTTCTTGAAGAACGCTTCGTTTGATTTCACACTCACCGCATTTTTTATGTCTCGAATCGCTCAACGAGTCAAAGTGGTCTTGTTGCTATGGCAGCTCAGATCAGCGGCTCAAATTTTTCGCGCGGAATTTCAAACCGTATAATGCGCTGTGCCGCTGCCCGGTCGGTCTGTCGTCTGCTATATTTATACCCGTGACTGTGTAGCGTAAAGTAAGGTATCAAATCGCTCGCTCAATGTATCAAATCACCCATTGATTTCCCGCGCCACACACACTCACTTCCGGTTGAAGTACGCTTTAGGATCGCTTTGCTTTCACACTGACACGTTGGAGCGCTCTAACGAGGAACCGTTCCTCAAGACCACCTCGCGAGGTGGTCTTCTGGAGCGCTCCAGAAGTACGCTTCCTGGACCACTTGAGCATTCACACTCACCTGGGAACCGCTCCAGAGGAACCGTTCTTAGTTAGAGCGCTCTAACGAAGTGAGTGTGAAAGGGCTCTTCTCAATCTTTAAATTCACAGGGACGGCTGAAAAATCAAATTTGTAATTCATTTTTTGAAAGCAGCTGAAAAAACGGCTGATAGATGTAATGGCAGTCGTCGTTTGTCCAATATCCACGTGTATAGGATGACCAACACGGCTGGCGTGGCAGCAGTACTGTAGTATTTCTTTTCTCTCTCTCTCTATCTTAATTCCTTCCTGATGAATTTCTTGTTTATTCTTCTCTCTATCTTCTTTTAATTTCTTTATGTAATTTTTGGTTTTGTTTTTAATCTTTCTGGCTTCCTTTGATATGTATTTCATTGTTTTTCTTCTCTATGGCTTCCTATTAGCTTATGTATTTCTTTGTATTTGTCAATCTGTCTTCTTTTAAGTTCTTTATGTGTTTATTTTTTTTCTCTATCTTCTTTTAATTTTATTTTTTATTTTTTTTTGTTTTTTATCTATCTGTCTTCCTGAAATAAGTATTTCCTTTTTTCTTTTTTCTACTCTCTTCTTTTTTCCTCATGTATTCCTTTGTGTTTTTTCTCTCTGTCTTCCTTGTTTCCATATGTTTTTCTTTGTGTTTCTTCAATCTGTCGTCCCTTTTCCCTTATGTATTTCTTTGGGGTTTGTTTTCTCTCTCTGTCTTCCTTTATTCCTTATGTATTTCTCTGTTTTTCTATTCTCTTTTATGTTCTTTATGTATTCCTTTGTTTTTCTTGTCCCTGTTTTCTTTTCTTTATGTAGTTCTTTGTTTTTTCTTCTCTCTAACTTCTTTTACTTTCTTTGTGTATTTCTTTGTTTTTCATCTTTTGTCTTCCTTTAATTTGCTTTTCTTTTCTCTGGATTCAGTTTTCCTTATGTATTCCTTTGTTTTTCTTATCTCTGTCTTCCTCTTTTCCTTACGTATTTTTCTTTCTTCTATCTTTTTTTTTCTTATGTATTCCTTTCCTTTTTCTTATCTCTGTCTTCCTCTTTTCCTTATGTATTTTTCTTTCTTTTATCTTTTTTTCCTTATGTATTCTTTTTTTCTTTTCTCTGTCTTCCTCTTTTCCTAATGAATTTCTTTCTTTTCCTGCTCTCTTCTTTTTTTTTTCTTATATATTACTTTGTTTTTATTCTCTATATCTTCTTTTTACTTTAATGTATTTCTTTGTTTTTTTTCTGTTTTCCTTATGTATTCCTTTCTTTTCTTATCTCTCTCTCTCTCTTTCCTTATGTATTTGTCTTTCTTCTATCTTCTTTTTTCCTTATGTATTCCTTTCTTTTTTCTTCTCTCTGTCTTCATCTTTTCCTTATGAATTTCTTTCTTTTTCTGCTCTCTTCTCTTTTTCCTTATATATTACTTATGTTTTTATTCTCTATATCTTCTTTTTACTCTTTAATGTATTTCTTTGTTGTTGTTCCTTTTCATTACGTATTTTTTTTTCTTCTCTGTCTTCCTGTTTTTTCTTATGCATTTCTTTGTTTTTCTTCTATCTTCTTTTTTCCTTATTACTTTGTTTTTATTTTATATATCTTCCTTTTATTTCTTTAATTATTTCTTTTGTTTTTCTTCTCTATCTCTCTCTCCCTTTTCCTTATGTATATTTGTGTTTTTCTTCTCCCTCCCTTTTTAGTATTCTCAACCCTTTCGCCAAATACGGGCGAACGGCTAATAAGAGACTAGGAATTTCATTGGACCGTACGCGTCTTTCTTTTTTGCAACCAAGCCTAGGCAGAAACCCCTTTTTGAAGACTTTGAAACAGACTACAAGTATCGGACTTGTATTTTCTTGTATCGGACTTGTATTTTCTTACTCAGTCACCTTATTTTTAAATAAGCAAAAGAAAATTTCGTAATATAAACTTCTGCCGAGGTTCGAACTCGTGGTTCTTTCACCAAGAGAGGACTGGATTATCCGATTGCGCCACACACAACAGCTGCTCGATGCCCTTGCTCGTTTTATTATATCGCTATAATTCGTTTTCATGAATATTCATGCAGATTAGTCTTGACGGAATAAACCGTATTAGTATGAAAAATGCGAAATCTGCCTAGGCTTGGTTGTAAAACGTAAACGCGCGGACCGTACGACCTTGCTGCGCGGTGCGGGGCTTACATAATCGGCAAATTTAACCCTAAACCGTTAACGCTTTCGGGTAAATTTACTAAACTGTCAATGCTTCTTATATGTGATCGGCTGATGAAATGTTGGAAATATATGGGAAAGCGTGTATTTAGCAGGAACAGATATGTATCTTTTTAAGAATGTCATAGTAATTTTCTTGATATGGATATCTATTATTGAAAATTTCGCTCATTGCGATACATGACAACATTTCATTGTGATAGACTTCTGTAAAAGTCCTCCTAAGCACGTTTAATCTCTCCCTCATGGTGCTATTGTGATACCAAAACCTCACATACAGTATGCCCAAGAAAAAAATAGAACACGGCTTTTTAGCATCAATAGCTTTCAAATTTGCGAATTAATCTGAATATGGTTTAAGATTGTGAGAATATGACTAATCATCTTAACGTATGTCATAAGTCCCTTCCATCCAAGATTTAACAAAAGGGTGGCGCACAAAGCAAATCGGCATTTGGGTATCGATCCCATTTATCCCTTGAAGAAAAAATGAAGTAATAATTTCTGCCCAATATGTAATCAACTTGACTAAAACTGAGTTCCAAATACTTCCTGGCCGAAAAAGTCAACATTTACTGACAAGCTCCGTAGAAACTAATCTGACCATAAGAACATCAATCATTTGAATTCGGCGCTGAAATTAAAGTCCAGTATATTATACAGAGGCATGGCCCTCTTGTCTTTTTAAATGAAATTGAAATAAGTTGATTTCAAATATGTTTCTTTCAAAAGAAAATGTTATTCTTTGTAGGTCAAACTGTCTGCTCAGCCATTTACCACTTTTATGGAGAATTTTATACTGTTACAATTATTATTTATTAAATTCCCATTCGAATGCATTTAGTCTGCTTTATATATATATATATATATATATATATATATATATATAATGTTATCTGAATTGTGAGTTCGCCTGCTGGAACATGTTAGTTGTTTTAACCTTCATCGTGGTGACTGGAATATTATCTTGTCTGAAGTATATGTATATACCGATAAAATATTTAGCATCCCTTCTGTTCCATTAGTCTTCATTTTCACGAAATAGGACTTGTTGATCTTTTTAAATGTGTGAAAAGTGTTTTATGCTCGTGTATTGCCCTCTAAAAATGAATTTCGAAGATGATGGTATGTATTAGCAAAACGGCTTTTTTAAGGGGAGGCAAAAAAAAAAAAAAATCCTCTTTCGAAACGCTAAATGATAATCACTGTTTTAAAGCTGTCTGATATATATTCCGGAATAGAGAACAACGTTATCATCATAATACAGACTGTATATATCTTAATTCGGTCTAGATCAATAAAAAGAATACACCCTGTTCTTTAACGCAGTTACTTTAGCGAGACATTCTTCAAAAAGCTTTTAAAGATTTGACACAATCACACTGTTTTTATTTGACAATCCCAATCAATATTCTCTATTAATTAAGATATAGTAATCTTAACACTTTGATTCATGACATGATTATTGAAAAAAGAATCATTGGAAAAACACACGGGAGAAGCAAGAACAAACAAGAAGATAGTTTATCTTGGCTCATAAATCATGAAAACATCACCACTAATCATTCAGCTTTCTTTCTAAAGAAATCATGCTAACCTTCATATAAGGTTGTATTATCATATATCTCTATCTTTCTCTAAGAAGAAGTGAAATATTTAAGTATTCTAATGGCCCGCTGAGAATGAAAACTTTATTCATGTATGTTGTCTTAAAATTGTATTGTATAATCTAAAGTTGCATGTGGTAGATTATCCCCCCTCCAATGAAATACAACATAGCATACCTTAAGTTCACAGATTAAACAATACATGCTCAGATTTATGCTTGCGTGCACCAGCACCCAGTCGTAAAACTTTTGACCGACAATGCTGCTGAAAATGTGATATTTTTTTTTTTTTTATTTATTTATTTATTTATTTATTTATTTATTTATTTTTTATTTTTTTTTTTTGGGGGGGGGGGGGGGGCTTGTCAGATGTGTTTTTTCTGACTTGTACCCCAACCTATCCTGGTCCCACCATTGTATATAAATATTGTTATCATAACCTGTTAAATAAAAATGTTTGTATAATGTGATTCCTTATTGGGTTATTAATAGAGAGAAAATGTAAATAAGAGGGTGAAGTGATCATGGGAACAAATTCATACTGTCATAATAATGCTACCTTACATAATATTCCATCCTATCAGAAAAATGTCCTCATTTTTCAAATAAGTGCAATAATCTGTAAATTCACCATCAATATGTTTATATACTGTACTTGACTAAAAAAAAAATAAATTACCATGTTTCGAGGGGACAGAAATTCTACACAGTTCTAAATAAATTACACAAATTATATCAAGAAACATGTATAAATCTCTTTCTACAAGCTTCCTTTTGTAACTATATCGTTTCCCCTGAAGGGATATTGTTTTTTATACATTAAACCATGCATTAAAAATGTACAACTGCAATCAAAATATATCTACAGGCGAAGCATTTCAAATAATTTACTATACATAAGTGAGAAATGAATTATATAAATGGCTTCAAATGCAATTGGTATTCTATGTACCTACATGTAAATATCTGAAATTCACATCTAATTAAACTGAAATAATTTTCTTTCAATGAATTCATCGGACTAAAACATAGGTATAGAGTAAATTAATTCATAGATTGGACTCTACATCTTAATTCCATAATTCATCATAATTCATCATAATTATAAAACAAATCTGTCTACTTAACAGATACATAAAAAGTTTTTTTTAATTTACAGACAAGTTTTTCTGTTCACTTATTGTTTTCTTTGACAAGTCCAGCGTCTTGTGGTACATGTAGATGTGACAAATTTGCATTAAGGTACTTTTAACATTGTCCTATAAAAACTATGAAAACAAACGGAAATCTATATGCATAATAAATGGCAAAAATCAAAAAATATCACTGAATGATGCCAAACATAATTATGAACTTTTAATGTACTACTTTATATCTCAGAACAAGAATTTATTAAAACAATAATTTTTAACATTTTCCAGTAGCTCTTGAGATAAAAAAAAAAACTTAGGGCGTACTCAATCTACCAAATTAAGTCATTGGTCTACGACAGAAAATCAATATATATTTTCTTCTATTAAATGCGGTTTGGCACTCTTCCATCGAAAAAAAAAATAAATATCAAAATGTTACATAACAAAGCATTTCATATCGAAATATTATAGTAAACCATTATACATTTATGCTGTTACATCAAATAGTAAAATACATAAAATACAATTTGCTTCTTGAAATAAAATCTTGAAAAATCATCTCTCAAAGTCAAATATACTACCAAACAAAGTTTCTATACTTGTGCTTGATATAACATTTTAGAATCTTTACGTGAAGAAATATCACTTTCCAAGATTTTCTAAGTGATTGACGTATACATTGTATGTATGTCCTTTTTTGGAAAACTACGTAACTATGAATGATCAAAGCAAATCTGCATTAAAATTTTACATGTTCTTTTCTTCTTTTTGTATATAGCCATGAATCAAACTGAGTACTAAACTGTTATTTTCTTTTTTTTTCTCACAATTTATATGCAACAAATGACAAATTGATACACTTCAATACTTTCACTGAAATTTCATACAGAAAAAGAAATTGTAAAGTTATCATATAACACATGTACTAAATTTATGTCAGAATAAATTCAAGTAGAAGTTTGTTAACTTGAATTGTTTAAATTTATACTTTTTATTTCCATTTCCTTTATCTTTAGAAAATCATCTTTTTGTAGATTTTCTTTAGTGAATGGAATATCTTTAAACTATTTACTTTTGTTGTTGTTGATGAAAATACAATCAAATATTGCAGAGAAGCTAAATTTGAAATATCAAATTGTCTTCGACGTTATAAAGTATACTTTTCTATAATTTTACAGTTTGTAATCTTGCAATTTGGATGGTAACTTTATCCGGCGTCCATATCTAGAGTGAGTTTCTTGAGTATTTTGGCGTACTTCAGTTCTTGGTAATTGTTCATTGTCATTTGCTTGTTTATCTTGTTGTTGTTGTTGTTGACCACTGGTCCTGGTAGACGTGGTACGTAAAGGTTGCTCCTGCTGGTGGTTGGGTCGTGTAACCAGACTAGGTCACCTGTGTCGTACTTGGCTGTACGGCTTCTTGTGTCGTAATGTTGTTTCTGCTGTTGTTGCTGTTGTCGAGTTTTCTGTCTGGTGTACTCCCATGCTTTCTTCAGTCGGTGTGACAAGTTCGAGACGTATTCAAGTACCGAGGTTCCAGATGGAGGAGGAGGAGCTGAACATGTGATGCTAGCTGGGATGCGGGCTTCTCTGCCATGCATTACCAGGTAGGGTGTCAGTCCCGTTGTAGAATGGGTGCTTGTATTGTATGCTAGCTGAAGTTGGTTAACGTGAGTATTCCATTCTCCTCCCTGATCAGAGATATACTTCGCTAGTTGATCTTTGATGGTGCGATTGCATCGTTCCACTATACCAGCTCCTTGGGGGTGATACGCAGTCGAGCGAGATTTCTTGATGCCCAATTTGGTGCATAACTCTTGAACTAATCTCGATTCGAATTGTCTGCCTTGATCAGTATGCAAGGTCTCTGGTACACCATGCTCTTTCACATACTCCTCGAACAGGTGCTTGGCAATGGTTGGAGCTGTTTGATCTTTCATGGGATAAATGTTTACATATTTGCTAAAATGGTCGGTCACGACCAACATGTAGCGGAAGCCTGTTCTTGTGATAGGAAGTTCAGCAATATCAGCGAAGACTATCTCCAGAGGGCGTGAAGTAGAAAATGGATGTAACGGGGCTTGGTGTCGAGGATTGGGTAGACGGAACGACTCACAGGCTGTGCATGTGTTGCAAAAATTGGTAATCTCCTTGTTCATGAAAGGCCAGTAGCACATTGATTCTGCTCTCTGTAGAGTTCGGTGTGCACTGAAATGTCCGGATGATGGATCACCGTGTAATTCCTTGAGTACTCTTGGGACAAGTGAGCTTGGTACCACGAGCTGGAGTATGGGGTTGCCTAACTTGTCTTTCTTCTTCCTGTAGAGGATGCCATTGTAGAGGACAAGTCTCGGGTAATCCCATAGAAAGCGTTTGATCCGAGGGTTGTGCTTACGGATCTGTCGTTTGCCTAGTCGTTCACCATTGCTGATGTATTCGATTACCGTCCTGATGTCGTCATCGTGTTGCTGCTCATGTTGGACATCTACATCACTGTCGAGAATTATGCCATGATAGGACTGGTGAGATTGTGATTCCAGTTGTGTTGAGGGTTGGGTAGAGGAGTCATTGACTGCAGGTTTACTTGATGCTCGTGATGACTTCTGTGAACGAGTTTCCACTGCATTGCACTTAGCTTGGGTGATGATTGACTCCCGTGTTTCACTCTTGGATGTTGAGGTGACTTGGTTCTCTTCAGGTCGTCTGGATAGTGCATCTGCATTCTTGAGTGATTGACCATTCTTGTGAGTTAGGCTGAATCTGTAAGAATTGAGTTCTACTACCCATCGTGTTCTCCTTCCAGTTGCATCATCTTGGATTGGGAACTTCTGGAGAGCTTGGAGAGGTTTGTGGTCAGTCACAAAGAATGGTGAAGTGTTGATATCGGAGAAAGTGACGAAAATGGCGAACTGAGAAGATGATGGCACAGAACTCTCTATCATATGTAGACCATTTCTTTTGGGTTGAGTTGAGAGTCTGGCTGCCATTCTGGATCTGTGAGAGGATTGCCCCGATAGCAGCAAGGGATGCGTCTGTTGACAGGATGAACTCCTTATCGAAATCTGGGTAGGCGAGTAGAGGTGGGTTGGTCAGTGCCTCTTTCAGGTGTTGGAAGGCGGACTCGCACTCTGCTGTCCAGATGAACGGTTGACCTTTATGTGTTAGGGTCGTTAGAGGGGATGCAACCTTGGAAAAGCTGGGTATGAACCGTCGGTAGAACGATGCCAGGCCTAAGAAGGATCGTACATGCGTTGGAGTTCTTGGCTGAGGCCAGGATTTGACCTTCTCTACGTTGTTTGGGTCTGGTCTTACTCCATTGGTGTTGATTACATAACCCAGCTAGGTAACTTCTTTCCTGAACAAGCTGCACTTTGAGGGTTTGAGTTTAAGTCCAGCGTCTTGGAAGCGTTGGAATACTTCTTGGAGGTTTTGGAGATGATCATCGAAGTCTTTGCCCATGACTATACAGTCATCAAGGTATACCAGGCATCTAGACCAGTGAAGGCCGTGGAGAACGACTTCCATCATACGTTGGAATGTCATAGGAGCGTTTACAAGTCCAAACGGCATGACGGTAAATTGGTATAGTCCTGTGCCTGTAGTGAAAGCAGTCTTCTCCTTGTCTTGAGGATGAAGCTTAACCTGCCAGTATCCACTGGACAAGTCCATGACACTGAAATATGTTGATGAAGAAAGGGAATCAATTGAGTCGTCTTGTCGTGGAATAGGGTGAGAATCCCTGACAGTCACTGCGTTCAGTTTCCTGTAGTCCACGCAAAATCGGAAGGTGTTATCTTTCTTTTTCACCATGACAATCGGGCTTGCCCAAGGGCTGTAGCTTTCTTCAATGATGCCCCTACTTGCTTCTGAGTTTCCACTCTCATTGCTGGGGATGTTCTGTAAGCTCTTTGTCGTACTGGAATGTCTGTAGATGTGTTGATGTGGTGCTCAACAAAATCAGTCTGACCAATATCATGAGGCGTTGCACTGAAAATGTCTTGGTAAGCTTCGATTAGTTGCTCGGCTTTCTCATACTCTTGTTTTGTGAGTTCAGAAGAAGGGAGAAGACCAGCAGCTAGAGACTTGTCTGATGTTTGTGTTTATGTGTTGGCAGCTACACGGACGATCTCGTATTCTTCCTCGCTGTTCCCAGTCATTGAGAAGAAATGTCCAAGACAAGTTTCTGCAGGTAGATCCACTGCTTCATTGGAGGGGTTTATGAGGCGAACAAGAATGAGACCATCTTGAGGCTTGAATAAGGATCTGGCACCGATGACAGCGACGTGATCTTGGGTCATTGGATCAAAGTAGCCATTGTAGTCACTTGGTACGATGTCGAACTGTGGAGAAGACAATCTTCCTTGTACATGGGCTTCACACATGGGGGGAATATGAGAATGTCCCACCAGAGAAACTTTACACTTCAGCGGGGCTTGGATTTGTTGTCGGTCGAGGAAGGGAATGGTGGAGCCAGGCATGTTGAATGATGTTGGAGAAATAGTTGCCTTCTGTTTATCGATGAAGTCCCATCCTAGGATGATTGAGTGTGTGATGTTCCTTGCTACGATGAATTTGTGTTGCGTAGCCTTGTTTCCCAGGTGTATTGATGTTACCACTGTTCCAATGTTGTCTAGTGAGTTACCAGTGACGGAGGATGCCATGATTGTAAACTTCTCAAGTGGACTCCTTTGTGATGGAGGGATAGATGACAGAAAGTCGGCACTCAAGAGTGATATGTATGATCCGCTATCCACGAGGGCTAGTGCATAAACACTGTCAATAACAATAGGGATGTAGGGTGATTTCTCTGGAGCAATGGAGTCTACATGCATTTGGTTTTGGGCCTTGGTGGGTGTAGTTGACGAATGGCCCGTCTCATCAACTAGTAGAAGTTTTCCGGCTGTTGATCGTCAAAACGTACTGCTTGACGATAGGGAGCTTGACTGCCAGGATTACCGGTAGCTTTGTAACCTGTCATGGATGGGCGAAACTGTTGATAACGCCTTGATGTCCGATTGTAGCCCGATGACTGATGCGGTGAAGTTCCTGAATAGGCTTGGAAGTGGGGTGGATGTGGTTCTCGAACATTTCCCTGAATGTTCCATCGTGGGCTAGGAGATCTGTGTCGTGAGTACCGGGGACTTGGAGACCTGTATTGACGATGTTTGTCTGGATTGTGTGGAAAATAGTCCCTGGAGTGTTGACTTGGATACCTGTGTCTATACTTTGGTTCCCAGGAGTGGTAAGCACGAGGGGTTGGTGATGGAGATCTGTGGTGTCTATACCTGTCACCGACTCTTGGTTCTGGGCTGCTATGTCGTTGTGGAGATCTGGTACTTGGTCTGGGATGAACTTTGGTCTTGGATTCAGTTTCTAGTTTCAAGCACATCCTTTCAAATTTATGTTCTAATTCATTCAGTCTCTGTAGTACTAGCTGCATTTCTGACGACTGAGGGGTGGCGTCCTTAGTTTGGAGTTCCGTTGCCGCCACTTGCACACCAAAGTCTTGATGTGTTCGACTCGCTCTTTCAACTCGTAGTGCAATCTTCAAGGCCTCTTCAAAGTTGCAGCCTCCGAGTTCATGGATTTTGATTTGGAGGTTTTTATCTACTCCAGCAATGAATCGTCGGAATTTCTCTCCAGCTTTGGCTTGGTTGTCGTAGTTGGGGAATGCTTCTTCCACCATCGATGCTATGGCAACAGCAAATACTTCAAGTGGTTCACCCAATCGGCGAGTGCGGGCCGTGATGCAGGACTTGAAAGTGTCAATGAATTGCGTGCGGCCAAAAACTTGGGAGAGTTTCTCCTTCACCACTGTAAAATCTTTCTTCTCAGTGGCAGTCATGCTTTCCCAGACGGTAAAAGCAGACCCTGCGAGTCTTGCTGGAAGGAGGGCGTGTAGATTGGTAGAGCTATCTGAAAATGCTTCTGCAGCCACTTCAAATCGTCTTATCCATTGATGAAAGTCTTTGCCATCTTCTCCATTAAATACTTCAGGCAGCTCAATACGATAGGATGTCATGTTGACTAATAATGGATGTGAAGTAGGTTGACAAACTATTCATAAAGCTTGGTAGGTGGAGTGCATGTGTTGAGCGGCAAAACTGGAAATGAGGGTGTATTCTGCAACTATTTATATTGCTAACTCAAAATGATGTAGGGTGCAAGTTTGAAATTCAGAATGCCTTCACAAGATCCTATAGCTGTAGACTAGCTATAATCTGGCTGTAGACTGTGGCGAGTTACTAAAATTACAGGCTCTGCATAAAGGTGAAATATTCTCACTCACTGATGGAGAATAAATGTCTTCATTCACAAATTAAAGATGGAGGATGAAAACAAGGTTTGAGACACTTTCAGTTCAATCCTCAGCAATTCATGAAGGAGGGCGAATGCACAAAACACTCACTGTCACAATCTCAAGTAAAGATGGAGGGAGAGTACACAGTACATGAGTGTGAAGAAGGGTGAATTCGTGCTATCAAACATTCACTTTCACAGTTAAAGATGAAGGGAGATTTTCACTTATAACTCACCACTCTGAAGAAAACTCTGAAGAAATTCTACATGTAGGTTGCAATAACAGATGAGTGCAGAAGGAACACCGCTGCCACCAGTTGTAGCAGACACTGTAAAATAGGTCTTCCAGGCTTGAAATCTGGAGATGCACTGAAGTATATTTTAATATAAACTCAAAATGGCTGACAAGTACACAAACAAAAATAACCAATCAGAAGTCTACAAGAAGTACCAATAAGAAAAGAGAGAATGGGTCATGTGATAAGTCAGGGTTGGATGGTCACTGAGTCATAGTCATAGTAGATGGTATGGCAGGCAAGGTTCAATAGGCCTGGGAGAGAACAAAACAAAAGATTTAAGGTGAATAGGGGTGACAGGAAAGGAATGAGGGTGGAGCAATCACAGGTGGAAGGTTGAATAGAGAGAAAATGTAAATAAGAGGGTGAAGTGATCATGGGAACAAATTCATACTGTCATAATAATGCTACCTTACACAACTTATACACCTTGTCTGTCACTTTTCAATTATATTGTCTTTAAACCAAAGGCTGCCCACTTAGAGGTGATTATCGTACAGGGTTGGAAAAACAAGGTTTTACAAGATAGTGAGCTATTCATTAGCTATTTCTATAAACGCTTGACGTATCTTTCTGTAGTAAATGGCAATAAATATATTTTTGGAAAAAATATTTTATTTACAAAAAATAACGGATCAACCTATAAACATGGAATATGCAGTGGTAGGAGCAATTAAACACATTTCATTTATTTTCAACTGATATATATTTTTGTTGGTAAATCAATATGATGCAGATTCTGCGACAAGTCACGAAATAGAATGAATCAATGATTGCACTAGGATATGTTTAACAATGCAGTATCATCCGTCATACGTTTAATTTTCTTTAAAAAACAAAAAACTATAGCCATTGTAATGATGATACGTAAACGCAAGATTGAATGAATGTTTTTTTTTTTACCATTTCTGGAACAAAATATGAAAAATATTGACAAAGTATTTACACATGTACATGGTAATGGGAGACTGCAAAATAGCTAAAAATGGTTAATGAACATAAAACATCATGTAAATGTAATATGCGCGTAGACTTAAGATACAAATACTCCTACAAATAAGGTCTTACACATCATATAGTGAGCAAAATACTATACTTCGATATCTTTAACGCTTTGAAACTGTACATGGCAGGAAGTGCATTTTTTACACACACACACACACACCCATATACATGCACTTGTGGGGAACTTTGTTTTCTCCTATTGTATTTTGTACCCCACAAGCATGACGGAATAAAGGCCATCATTGTGCTCTTTTGTTCTCTGTACCCCACAACTGCGTATATGTAAAAGCAAACGCACTCACACACACACGCACACACACAAGCAACAACACTAACACATTTTCTCTTCAAAATTTAGGCATAAAACCATATCTATATCAATATGTTTATCGTATGACAAAATGAAACCATAGCAAGAAGTAATGTATGCAAACTGGATTTCTAGCATTGAGGCTTATTAAAAATAAAAAAAAAAACGGTTAATGGAATAGCTCGTCACTATGTGCTCAGGGAAGAAATGTACATAAAATGTGAATACACTACACTACAGAACCGGTCTATTGTATCAGGATCAATAGTAGTATAACAATGGTCTGATTTTGAGCTCAACGCTTTGCAGTAGCACTGTCCCATTTATGTTCCATTCACCAAGGGTGCCGTTCTCTGTCCGTCTTTTGTTGAAGCTTGCGTAGCCACACGCTTCAAACCACCCGCCTCCGTGTGCTTTCGCACAATAACTGTCATTACCACGCACACGGTCATTGTCTTGGTCTACTGTACTGAACTTGAGGCCGTTATGGCGTCCAAAGGCATCACCTGTCATAAATGAAACATTGAGGAAAACGGTTATATGTTTAAAGGTTTAAATGCAATTTTATGTTAAGGAAACTTGTGTTTGGAAATCATGAACCTTCGATAAACGAGTACCCTCCAGAAAGCCACATCTAGTGAATACTTCACGAGACTCTGGATCACATGGTTTGAGGTTTGAGTCCAAGCCTGAACACTGATATCCTTTAGCAGGCAGTTAATCCATGTTTGCCTCTCTTGATCCTTGAATGATTACAGCGCCTTAGGAAAAAGCTTCGCTAGAGCCTGGATAACAGTAGTATATAGTTACTGTTTTCACGAAGTGACGAATGAGTATATACTACCAACTACTACTAATACTGCAATTGTGAACGATGTCGTACCTGCGTCTCCTCCAAGGTATACACTAACGTGAAGCTTGTAACCAAGGCTTTCACTGGCCACTCTGAAGAACTTATACTTTGCCGACATCGTTTGACTGTCATCGTTCACCATCTCGATTCGTATACGGTAATCCCTCAAGTTTGTGATGCGGTGGATGAGCTCATTGCCAAGCCAGAACTCGGTCGAGAGATTACCGAAGCCGTTCTTGTAGTCGTCCCATGTACGGTCGAAGTTCACTCTACCGTCGTACCGTCTTTGAATAACCTGAATGGGGAATGGGAAATGAAAATAGGGGTACCCACATCACACCAATGAGACCGACACAAGGCCGCCAAAAGACTCGACAGACTGAGTAAGAAAAGTTCATTAACTAGGAAGGCCAAGAATCAGATTGTATTGAGTCGGTTTGTACTCGGTCTGGCGGTGTAACTGACTGATGTGTTAGTTCTGGTCAATCACGAAGTAGGGATCCAGTACATAGGTAGATTTACCAATTCACTTGGAGAATATTTGATCTGGGCTGATGTCATATAAGGTGACTATAAATTAAATTCATAGAAAGATTCGTGGGTCAAAGGAGTCCAGTCATAGACTTTTTATTATAAACCAACGGGTTCCGTTCGCTATTCATAAGGGCCGCTATTCATAAGGGCCGCTATTCATAGAAACCGCTCATTTAACAAACGTTATGAATAGCGGTCATTATGAATAGTTATGAATAGTGGTCTTTATGATGGAGTTCCTTAAGAATAGCGAGGTAATTTGTCTATGGTTTGCTCACTATTTTAGAATGACCGCTATCCATACAAAACCGCTATTCATTTAGTCACGCGTTATGGATAGCGGTCCTTATGACTAGCGAGGTTACCCCAAAACCAACACCCCTGAATCCTGATGATTTATTTATTTATTATTTATTTATTTTGTTTTTGGCTTGCTTTGCGGCAGAAGTGTTTTGTTTTGTTGTATTTTTTAAAATACAAATACTAGATCCGCATCTGAAATTCATTTCTGGTCTACAACTGACATGTGGACGATCTATGTCATCAGCTATAACTTCCAATTTTACTAGAAAATTACACTGGTCTTTACTATACTACTATCTGACTAAAGTATAGTGGTACTTTACACAATCTACTTCACTATACTATGCAATATTAAATATCTAATTGCTCAAGTAGGTCCATACTTGGACCTTTCTGCATTGGCACAGCGTTGTGCATGTATTCTTGATACTGGTATCAGAAGGCAATTGATTGTATTTTTAAATACAATCAATACAAAGCTTAAAAGCTTTGCAACTACAGATTCTCAAAAGGGAGTCAATATAGCGAAGGCAGTTACTTAATTACATAATTACCAGCCATCCGAAACCGATATCTTGCAGTGCACACCAGACGTCATAAGGTCCATCCGTTACGCCATCTGACGTCACGTATATCTGATAGACACCGTCTGTGCGATGGCCCGCGTCATGCACATCTTGGCAGTGTGAATAGTGTTCTGTGATGGTTAAAGTGTATCTATAATAAGTAATTCCACACCATAACAATATCGAATATTCAGTTGTTCAAATAGCGTAGCTATGAATTCATTTTTCCTCCATTCTGCATTCCCTTGTTCTGTTTATTCATTTTATTTTGGTGGGGGGGGGGGGGGGTTCATTTGAGGTTAAAATTGTGTCACATCAAATATTCCATTTATAATATGAACAGTGTACATTTACAGATGAATATGAAGTTTTTCAAATACGTCAGTTTTACACCGAAAATTTAATTCCAGAAGAGCTGTCACGGAATTCGTTTCAAAGATGTTTGCTTTTCAAAACAGCTGTCATCCAAACTATTGTTAATGTGGATCATAATAATTATGTCAATAACTCACTATGAACATGACAAAACAAAGAAGCGGACAATTTATGCTGCTCCTCATTGTACCCTTCACAATTGCACTGGTTAACAAAAGAACATCCATTCATTGCTATCCTGTAAAAATATATAGAACAGGTGTCACATAATAGCAGTGAAGGGATGTCCTTTTGTCTACTAGAGCTATTGTGGAGGGTACAATGAGGAGCTGCATAAATTGTCCGCTCTCTTTGTCACCGTGTTCATTATTTGTCATGCAGCCTAACTGATTTCAGACCGTTGACAACTGTCTCCCTTTCCCCATAGAATTAATACATGAATCATCTGGTTTCCCTAGGTAATGGGTTAATATTATACTATAGATCAGTCTTTAAAATGTATGTTTACATAATGCTTTTTTTCAGAGGCAAATTTTGCTAGACTGTATTAGCCTACCTTAAAGAAAAGGTTAAGTTCTGGGAAAGGTGAAAAATAATTTGTGAGCTTTCTCATTCCTACACCATCATAATTAGAAATATCCTCTGAAAAGGAACTCTCTTCAAATGCCCCCATATTCGAAATATGACGAGAAATAACTCAAGTCTTCGGGTCGAACATTCATGCCTCATGTGCGTGCAGCTACTTATACCTATTCCCGTGTGCAGTGCATGTGCTTTTCAGGGAGTAAGGGTCAATGTCTTATTATAATGATGATTCCAATGGTGATTCCTTACAATATACACCAATCCTTATGCAGATTATAACGCAACCTTTGCCAATAGCTTAGTTCTTTCACAGAACAATCGCATGACCATAACTCAACTATATCATAAAGACCATTTTCTTTGTCCATTGACTACTGAATTTTCTCCTTTCCATGGGCTTAATAAAGGGATCACCCGCTTCCAGTACCCAATGGGTAAACACATAAAGACCATTATCTTTGTCTAAGGTAAATCGATTGATGGAGTCTTCTAAAGATTTTGGTTGAAATCACTCATTTTTATCCGGTATTGCAAATATATATTTGCACCCTATTTTATTTCCATTTTGCGGTCCAGTATTATATTAACGTTATTTACATTTACATTGATATTGTAATTTTTGTGTTATTAAAATGACACTGCAGAATAAAGCTTTATCCTAATTATGTCATTAACTTGTAATTGTATTACCAGGCTAATTTCGTTAATATTTTCGTATTTACCTAGTTTCCCTACCCGTGAACTCCCCTCCCATTTGAAGAAGAACAAAAATCTTCATGACATTACACTTACGTTCACAATTTGTGCTTGAAGTAGAGTCGGGGCAAAGACATTCGTATCCGTCATATGTCTCCAAACACGTACCCCCATGTAGACACGGATTGCTGACGCAAGCTATAGAACAACGTGATACGAATATTACAAATTGACGTATGTTTAACTAAAGCCCTGCTCACTAGAGGCGTCATTTTGAATGCGTCATGACCTGCGCTAATCAAGTTTATGAAGGCAATTTGATCTTCATGGAATCAAACATAAGCAATATGACAACTGGGATTTGTTACAAAATGTTTTCACATGACTAACCATCTAAATATGAAACCCTATTTTATAAGGAAATCAGATAATCATGACCTGTCTTGATGTTTATTGGTAAATCAGTGATGATGGCATTACAGAAGTAAAATTAATCAAGAGGAGAGAGAGAGAGAGAGAGAGAGAGAATTTCGTCCCTCTTTTTCCCTCATAGAATTTGTCATCAGAGTCTAAGTTTTATATCAGATGCCTTTGAAAACAAATTATTTCCGCATTTTGGGGTTAATTGTAATTAAACTTCCCTCTTTGGAAAAATAGTCATCGAAATAGATAAATACTTATTAGGATAGATAAATAATTATTAATGTAGATAGACAATTATGAAAATAGATAAATGATTTGAATACTGGATTACGGATTTACCTTGCAAGGAGCAAACAAGTTCTAATTCTTTTCTTGGCTGACCACGAGTATAACTTGCTAATGGGTGATTGTATGGCAGTCTCTTGGGGACCAATTGCATGACGTCATCCTTTCCAGGAGATAGGATGGAAGGGCAGAAGATATTAGACAATATCTCTCTGCATGGCAACTCGTTATTTGGCTGTGCTATATGCAGAAGTAAAAAGATAATCAGACCTCAAAAAAATTTACACGATCACGAACAGAGAAAAATATAAAAGACTCACAAAAAGCTATGAACATTTTCGTCTTGTTACAATGATACCCGGTGGTGCCTTGTAGAAGTTGTCACATTCGTATTAAATCAAATACAACAACCAACTCGCATTTTGTTTCGCTAAACTGGAAGATTAAACTTATACACACTTAGTGTCAATAAGGGTAGATAACAATCTCTACTGTCTATATCACAGGCAACCTAGACGTTTTAGTTTGTTGTCAACCCAGAGTAGTTTGTATGGCCATTATAGTCAACCCAGGTTAGATATCAATTCCAACTGTGGTGTTATATCACACGTGTCTCAGATGTTTTAATCTTTTGTCAACCATAACTCGTATTTGTGGACCCCAGGTATGTTGCTGCATATATATATATATATATATATATGAACGCAAATATTCATTTTGTCTGACCCTCTTAATAATAAACCTTCAATTTACGATACTTACCATTTATGCCAGCTAAAACTTGAAGGATAAGATACAGTGCTGAAATCTGGTTTGAAAAAAAAAACAACCGTAGACGGGTAACACAGTTCTTATTAGGGTAGCTTTAAACAGTAATATATATATATATGTGTGTGTGTGTGTGTGTGTGTGGTTGTGTATATACATATGCAGTTCATACAGACAACAAATTATACCGAACTTTGATAGCTTCTAATTATAACCAATGTCACCTTGAAATCTATTTCATAGTGAAGAATCACTTGTTTTCTGTCTAATGATACATCATTCATGACCTTTTTTGCCACGGATGACTCAGCACCCGGGTGTTTTAAGAAGTGTCGTCAGAATCTCTTTCTACCAAGCTTTGGCTAAGGCAACGAATGAGAGTCAAGCCATACGAATGTGGTCTAAAATCCTTTTAAAAGTTGATTTTTTTTTTCTTCGTGCTGCAATGTTTCATTGTTTAAAGTGATCCAGTGTATTTAAGCTTTCACATGACCTTGTTTCAATCCATATGATAATATTAATTTATATTAACAACGTTCTAACTTCTTGTCTCACGATAACTAAAATGTATCTGCTAATTTGTCGATTGCACCATTTCACCTGTAAACGATGCATAAGGTGCTTTTCTTAAATAGCACATGGACTCAAAGGTTTACGGGTCCTGAAAACGGAAAAAAAATTAAAGGAAGGATACATGTGTTCAGAATTACCAAAGTAACTGACAATAGACTTTTATTAAGAAAGATAAATCAAAATTGTGCAGAATCCATTGAAATAATTCAGCAGTTATTTTCAAACTGAAATAACAAATGCATAATTGGGTTTGACCGACAGTTGTTGCATCAGCCAAAACTTGGTAAAGAGGATTTTGACAATACTTTTTTGAAAGGCCTGCTGCTCTTTCATCTGTGGCAGCACAGTTATGAATAAGGTATCATTAGACATAACATGACTTCCTTTATTCCTATCAAATAAGTTCCAAGCTCTTTTCTTCATACTCCTTATATGTTAATGGATATTACACTGTCCTCCAAATGTTTGGGTACACCTGTATTCAGAACTGATTTTTCACGATCACCCACATTTCATTTATCTTCAGATTTTTGGCGCTGTAAGAATTTGGTATCAAACTGATAGGTAGACATCAGCCTTCAAGTTCACACCAGTTTAACACATGGAAATCGTTTCAGCGTTTTCTTTTATTTTCTCATTGAAAATCTTATTTTATTGTTTATTATTTGCATTTGTGTTACTTCTTCATGGAGAATAATGCCTAAAAATTAATAATAGCTTACATGAGATGCGCAATTCCTTTTATCCAAAGTTTTACTTTATCACATTTCGAATAATAAGGACTTCTCTTCAGAGGCCACAGCACGGCACATCCTGGGCACCAGCTGGTCACATTGTGGAAGTAGTTGTGGAGGAAGTCATTGGAAATGTCTTTCCATGCGTTCTGAAGAATTTCCAACAGATTAGGTCCGCTTGTTGCGCATTTTTCTCGGACCCTCCTGTCCAACTCTTCCCATATATAGCATGATTTTCGGGACCTCTTTCTCTTCTATTTTCTAAATGTAGTTTTTACATTGCCTTGAGGAATGTTGTGGATGTAGTTGTGGAGGTAGTTACTGGAAATGTATTTCAGTGCCTTCAAAAGATGAAGCTCACTTGCTAGCATTTTTATCAGACCAAGGAGTTGTTCTGTAATAACTCCTTGATCAGACCTTCCTGTCCAGCTCTTTCCATATCAGCTCTATAGGGCAACTAATCCATGATTTTCAGGACCCTTTCTCTTGTTTTTTTTCCAGGTAGTTTTAGCAAAGCCTTAAAACAATTGGGGTCATTGTCCTACTGAAAGACAAAACTTTTTCATCTTCAAAAAGCATAGAAAGACATTTCCATTGACTATCTCCACAACTACCTGCACAACTTGACCAGCCGGATGCCCAGGATGTGCCGTGCTATGATCGTTGCCAGGGGCAGGTTCTTAGATGAGAAGTCTCTATGATTTTCTTCATTACCTAAAATCCCATATGTGACGAAAAATATAAAGTGGGTGTTTACATGATTTATAAAAATTAAATCTTTATAATGATACTTTTAAATTGTCTGGTTTTGCTTAACAAAAATCTGTTTTCTTGGGTTTGCCAAACAGAGCAGAACATAATATATGCAGCATGCATTCTGACTTTTCAAGTCCCATTATCCGAAAGCAGGTGAATGCATAGTTTGCCGCTATAGATGCTCAGGGAAGAAGCATCCATAAAATTTGAATTAATTTGCTCCGTCCATTGCGTCATAGTATGTAGAAAATAGATTTATATTAAGCGAATATCGATTTTCAACAGAAATATATAAGGAAATCTTCAGTTTAAAAATAAATTGACATATCTATTCTATATTTTTAATCTCAAATGGGTTTTTAATTTTGAAAAAGGCAATTGGGCATTTGGATTAAGAAAATCTTCTTGTACACATAAAAAAATGGCAGCCCCCATGTATTGCTAGCAGACGATACATATTGCTAGCAGATGATAAATTTTGCTCAGAAAATCTTGATTCGTATCGATCTCGTATATTTTGACGCGAAGCTATATAGTCTAACAAGTAGGAATAAATAACACCTTTGAACACTATCGTCTTTATTGTTTGAGGTTAATTCTCCTTTAACTGATATTGCTAGAAATATGCAGTCTTCATTTTCAAAGGTCTTTGAGAATCTTGATCATCTATCATCGGAAATAACAGCAATCAAATATAAAAATAAATGAAATTGAAGGGGCAGTCGACTTTAATTCTGAAAAGGTCAAGGAGATTGAGAAGGTGATTATATCCAAAGTCAAGGCCGACGTCGAGTCTCAAATTGCTGACCTTCAAAATCAGCTTACTTCTATGGAGATCTACAATCGTCGTGCAAATCTACTGTTCTACGGGATCGCAGAGGAACGTAACAATTGCATCGTCAACCTTTGAATCGACGAAGTCTAAGCGAATAACATCGCGTTTGTTAACGCTCATCGCCTACCACGACGTGCAACTCAGGATAGCAACCCAAGTCAACCCCAAGCGCCTAATGCGATAATCGTTAAATTCGTCTACATGGCAGATAGGAATAAAGTTCTAGCTGCTTTTGAGAATGGTGATCGTCGACCACGAGATCGCGAGCAACAACCTCCTGGTACTCCCGCCCCGGCACGCATCTCCGTGCGTTCCGACCTACCGCCTGCCTTGAAGGCGAGGAGGGGATACCTCGCTCAAGTTGCCTTCAAAATGAGGATGGTGTATCAACAAAAAAAATTCTTCGGAATACTACGGTCTGTCTGAAGTGGAAACAGAAAGGAGCAACGAGATGGAATGACTATCAGGATGAGTAAAAACAGTGATTTTTTTAGACGCTTGACTTTTCTTTTTTTTGCATTTGTTTTTTGTTACATCTACAAAAAGAAGCAAACAGAATAAGAGAACTAAATTTCTTCATATTTTTGTCTATAATAATCAGAATTTTTTTTTTTTTAATCCAAGCTGAGTTCTAAAAGATTGATTTTATTGTCAAGTAAAGTGATTTTAGAATACAAATTTGTCTTGACAACAATGAAGAAATACCTCTATTGCACTTGATTATATTTTTGTCTATGATAACTTGACAATTTATCTAAGCTGAGTTTTCTAATAGAATGATTTTGGAAAACCTACATGTGCATTTCATTTTATTTCTCTCTTTTTTGGTCTATAATAATATGATAACTTATCTAAGCTGACTTTTTAAATAGAATGATTTTGGTAAACCTATATTGTGTTTCATTATATTTTCGTCTTTGATAATCTGACAATCTATCCAAGCTGGTAAACCTCTATTGCATTTCTTTATGTATTACTGTAGTCTGATAATCTGACAATATATCTAAGCTGAGTTCTCAAATAAATGATTTTCCTGCATTTTAGAAGACAAATTTGTTCGACAATATTGAAGGAAAACCTGTATTGCATTTCATTATATTTTTGTCTATGATAATCTGACAATTTCTTTAAGCTGGAAAGCCTCTGCTGCGTTTCACTATATATATATCTTTTTCTTTGTCAATCTGACAATATATCTAAGCTAAATTCTCAAAAGAAGGATTTTATTCAAGTAAAGTGAATTTTAGAAGACAAATTCGTTTGACAACATCGAAGGAAAACCTCTATTGCATTTCTTTTTATTTTTGTATATAATAATCTGACAATTTATCTAAAGCTGAGTTCTCAAATACATGTAGAATGATTTTAATATCAAGTAGGGTGACTTCCCTGAATTTTAGAAGATTACTCTTCCATTTTTCCATATTTCTTACATTTACATAAAGATGCTTAAAACAATTTGTGCTTTTTTCTTGCGGATTTTTTTTTTTTACCTCACTCAATTCTATATTGCGGCTCCCGCATGTTACCAGATAGTCTTAGTCTTTCATTGTGGAATTACTCGACATTCAAATGGCCTGTGTCTTGCAAATTGTTCTCACCTTTTTACAGTTCACCTACTTGCATTCCAACTAGTCACGTTCTGTGTCAATGCTTTTACACATGCTGTACATGTTTCAATGTAATTTACATTTTTTAACTCTATCGAGATATGTTAATTGCTATTTGCCTAGAATAGGCGATTTATCACTTAATGTGGTATCTTTTTGTTATCCTGGCGAGTAATCATGAGTTGGTCAATGTTTTACCTCTCCGGAGTAATGTAGATGTACTAAATCCTGAAATGAATAAGCAAAATCCTGATTTTAATGTTATACTTATAATGAACGAATGCCCGATCTAAATCTTATTCACGATATGAATGATTTATCTCCACAAAACATGTCTTATTATGTATTACCCAAGGACTTACCTAAATGTAAAAGTTTTGAGTCTAATAATTTTTTCAGTCTTACACTATAATATAAGAAGCTTATGTAAACATTTTGACCAATTTCAACTGTTCCTGAATTCACTAAATGTAGATATTTCTGTTATAGGACTATGTGAAACTTGGTTATCTGATTCACTTTACCTCTCTTGTTCAATTGGATGGTTATTCACTCGTAGTTAACAACAGAGTGGATAAAAACGGTGGTGGTGTGGCCTTTTACATTAAAAATGACCTCCAATTTAAAGTGGTAAAAAACTTAAGATATATGACAGGAGCTTTTGAAAGTATATTTATTGAAATTGAAATCCCAACTGGAAAAAAACATAGTGGCTGGTGAAATTTATAAGCCACCAAACGGCAATCTAAAGGACTTTACTGACATCTTGTATTCTACTTTTGATTTACCTTGCTTAAAAAACAGATATTGTTTTATAATGGGTGGCTTTAATATAGATTTGCTTCACTATTATGAAAAGCCACATTGCCAGGATTTTCTAGATACAATGATCTCTAATTCTTTTATCCCTTGTATTACAAAGCCCACTCGAATTTCTGATGTAACGACTACGCTCATTGATAATGTATTTACAAACATTCACAGTAATAGACCTAGGTATCATTGTGTCTGATTTAACAGACCATTTTCCTGTTTTTGTTTCTACCCCCTACATACTTAATGCTTATAAATCATTTAAACCGGACAGATGTAAATCACGAATAATGTCTGAACAGAACATTGAACGTTTTAAAGAAAGTTTATCTCATGTTGACTGGTCTGCAGTCATCGATGCATGCAATGCAAATCAAGCTTATACTGACTTCCTTAATATAATTCTACCTTTATATTATCATCATTTTCCATTAAGAACATCATCCAACACAAATTATAAAAAAATACCTCGGTCTCCTTGGATCACAAAGTCCTTATTCAGATCAATAAATACGAAAAAAAATCTTTATTATAAATATAAATCTACAGGTACTGATGATGCTAAATCTAAATATTCGACATATAGAAATGCTCTAACATCTGTCCTAAGGCAAGCAAAAAGGAATTATTTTTTTCCTTGTTCCAAGCTCACAGAAAAGATACAAAGTCGACTTGGAATGTAATTAATGATGTTTTTAAAAAAGACAGAACGAAAAAAGATAATAGAATTGTCCATGAGGCTAAAGAAATAACTCATCCCGCAGATATTGCTGAAGCATTTAACTCTTTTTTTGTAAACATTGGCACAAATTTGGCTGATGATATTCCCACCACAAATAAACCTTTTCACTCTTTTGTAACAAATCGAAATCCCCAATCCATCTTTTTTTCACCAATCATTGAACTTGAAATCATAGACATAGTTAAAAAAACTTCCGGCGAAAAAAAGTTCGGGCTATGATGGTATTTCTTATGATCTTCTAAAAATATTATACATGAAATTGTCTTACCCTTGACACATATCTATAATTTGTCCTTGCAGGATAGTGTTGTCCCTGATAAAATGAAGGTTGTTAAAGTAATACCCATCTACAAAAAAGGTTCAGAGGATGAATTGGGTAATAATCGTCCAATATCCCCGTTGACGACATTCTCCAAAATTCTTGAAAAAACAGTTTATTCTCGAACTCTAAAATTTCTTACCAGTTGTAATATTTTCATTAACTCTCAGTTCGGTTTTCGTCAAAAACATTCCACTGTGCATGCCTTAATGTTATTAATTGATAAAGTTACAAAGGCGATTGACAGGAAGTCTCATGTTGCTGGTATCTTTCTGGACTTCTCCAAGGCCTTTGAAACGATTAACCACGAAATACTTTTATACAAACTTTCTTACTATGGAATTCGTGGAAGGGCCTTGGAGTGGTTCAGAAGCTATCTTACAAACAGGACTCAATTCGTAGCTATTAATAATTCTACTTTTAAGATACAACCCATTACTTGTGGAGTACCTCAAGGTTCCCTTTTAGGCCCACATTTGTTTATTTTATACATCAACGATTTTCAAAACTCATCCTCGATACTCTTTCTTCTCTTTGCAGACGACACAAGTATATTTTTTACACACGATAATCCTCAAATCCTTCTTGATAGATTAAATACTGAATTGACATATGTATGTGATTGGGTGCAAGCAAATAAGTTATCCCTTAATTTTAAGTAAACAAATTACATGGTTTTCAGTAATACGTTGCTAACTTTACCTGGTCATGTTTTAATGAATGGTAGTGAGTTAGAACAAATAGACTCGACAAAATTTCATGGCCTTTACATTGATTGTAAATTATCCTGGAAAGTCCACATTGACCATTTATGTAAATTGCTTTCAAGAAATCTTGGAGTTATTAATAAACTTAAACATTTCCCTCATCATATTTTGAAATTATTATACTCCACTTTATTATTACCATATTTAAGTAATGGAATCTTAGCTTGGGGAAATTCTTCCAAGAAAAAACTTGAATCCATACTCAAAATACAAAAAGGAGGTGTAATGACAATTTCTTCGGCTGATTTTCTGGCACATACTGATCCAATATTTTATTCAAACAAGTTACTGAAAGTAGCAGACTTATACCATTATTTTGTCGGGATATTTATGTATCAACTTAATAAAGATGAATTACCGAGTGTTTTTACCAATATGTTTGTAAAAAATAATGAAATTCATTCCTATCCCACTAGGCAATTACACAATTTTCATCTTTCCCCCATGCGTTTAGACACTAAGATAACTCAATCTCCCTCGTTGTATTCATTCAAGCGGAGACTTAATAATTTTTCTTTGCAACCATATACATGTACCGGTATGTAATTTTTTTTTTTTGCTCTTTATATTGCTTCGTTCGAGTGACTTGCTTACCTTTACTTATGCGTATCATTAATGTTCCTAAGTTCGTCTCTCTTCATTGCGTTAGAAGTTTTATATTATCATTGGTATCTTGCCTGGGAACCTATGTTATACAAGCTTTGCTTTTTAATAGGTTCCTCATATTTCATGTTATTGCTTATCTCTTACTACCATTGCTGTTGTTTTTTTTTTTTTTGTCATTATGCCTTATCTTGTTTAACTTTTATATGAAAACTGTTATTGTGTGGAATGGGAAACAATAAAATAAATCAAATCAAAAACATATAACTGGTGTAAACTTGATTTTCTTCAATTTGATACCAATTTATTGAAGTGCAACATATCTGATGATAAATGCACTGTGGGTGATTGTGAGGAATCAGTTCTTATTACAGGAGGACCCAAACTTTTGGAGGTCAGTGTATGTCAGGTATATTTTATTTCTTCAAACATTTCATTTCAAACATTCTGCCTGTACACAAATCAATTTTAGATGATTGGTACACAACTATTGATGACAAACAGTAACACATATTACGGTAATGGTTAAGATGACGATTCACAAATGTTGCAAATGTAGAAAAAAATGGCAAAATCCAACACTCAGATAAGATTTTCTCCGATTTTTTCGCGAAAATGGAGCCTCAAACAATTCTTCCGCAGTTTGTGCGTATAGATTTCACAACGAATGTGCGAATGTCGTGTGTAGTGTTGTAGAACTATGGCCAGTCCACACACACGAAGAATACGAGACTAAAATGCGAACCTGAATTGACAGCTCTCTTGAGCTGATCGGTCTCTTCGTGAATAGTTCGCTGTCTAGTCGCAGAATAAAGTCAGACACTTCGGCCATGCGCTTTGCGGCAAATGTGCGGCAAACGTGCGCCAAACGCTAGTGAGAACTTCGCACGAACTCCGTGAGAATGTCGCGTGAGCAAATCCTTCGAAAAACGTTCGTGAAGGCGTTGGTTTTGGTTCGTGTGTAGCTCACGAATAGTTTTGAGTACTTCGTAACATTCGCAAATTAGTCGTCGCGAACGGTAGGCGAATCAATAGAGGGCATCGACGTTAAAGGTTCGCGATGGTTGCAGAACACGGCAGACGTGCATGATAATTGGAATATAAGAAATATCAACGTCATACAATATTTTATTAATATAATAATTGTTCCAAAATGATTGCTCATCACAGTTGTCATACTGATATAATCATTTGAAGTAATAACCTTTATTTTACTCACCATTATGCTACTCCAAAATAGTCGTAGTTCATTAGTCACAAACTGTTCTGTCGCAAAAATGAATATATATGTTTATCTAAAGAAAAACAAAACGTGTGTGAGAGAAAAGAAAGAGAACGAACGTGGTATTCATGATAAGATAAATCAAATTTGACCAGTCAACATATTTATTTGCCCCCCCCCCCCCACACACACACACACATTTTCCTACCTAAAAATACAAAAATAATAAAATGTGGAAATTGTGGAAATACTCACTCTAATATTGCCGGAATCGGGTACTCTTCTCCGAGCTTTCGATTTAAGCCAACACGGATTTACGGATGCGTTCATTATCATAACACTCGTGTTTTAAGACGTGACCGCGATGATCACTCAACCTACTTCACGAAATCTTACTGGTAATTACTATTAAAATTTACGCAGAAGGTCGATTTGATGGCCCTTGACGAGGCGGAACCTAATTTGTAAAAGAGAATGGAAGACTCTCCAAGCCTGATCGTGGCTCTAGTGAAGTGTTTCTAATTAATTAAGCTGGATTTCTGTAATGCTGAAGTCACACTTTTACCCGAAGCCTTGCCGTATGGCCCTGCTCACACAATGCGTTATCTGATGGCCAATTCTATACAATTCATGCTACAGTAAACATTGAACAATAGGCCCCCACAGATAAAGACGGAGCTGCGATTGCATTTTGTTCTGTCCGATTCAATAATTATGGAACGCGGAAAGGATAACCTTGAGTTGATGGCTGCTTTCAATAGACCTGTTTACTAAGTGATTCAAATTTATGGATGTTTCTTTCCTGGGGACCTAGTAACGAGGTATTCCATTAACCTGTTATTAATGAATGAACTACAATACTTGGAATCCAGTTTGCATACATTACTTGTGGCCAGGGATGTAGCTACGGTGGGCGGCGGTGGGCGGGCCCGCCCACCACTCACGTTTTCCGCCCGGCACTCGGGCTGAAAATCAGTCTCCCGCCCACCACTATTTCCCCAAACTTGATGTGTATTAATTGCCCCAAAACACACATATAATGCGCAGAAATGACCTTGTTGTGCTTTGATATTGACCATAAATATTATTTCTTGACTTGTAAGTATAATACACTCGTATAACCTGAAACTAACGTGAAAATTCAAATATAAATTGATTGTAATCAGAACGTATGATAGCTAGCTAGCTACGTATACGCCTCCGGCCGCATCTCCCGCGGCGTCCGCGACCAAGGGGCCGGGGACATATCGTGTGGGGTTGGTTCGCAATAAGATGATTTCCTATTGCAAAGGCAGTCAAATTCACTCAAAGCGTAATTACTATACTTCGTGTGTAGAATCTTGGCAGTCATACACCTCAACACTTTCAAATACCACTGCACAAAAGTCACTAACATTCACTCAAAATCGGCATTTAATTTACAAAAACCGACACCAACATATACATTAAATACAATAAATTCAACTTACCGATGTTGGAAAAGGTAATTTCAAAAATTAAATCCATAATTTACCGTCAATTATGGCGAAACGGGGTATTGGAGGTCATTGTGTACATTTCCTGATCGCCGCGAGCGCAGACATCTCCCCTCCAAAATTTGGTCATTAAAAATTTGGTCCTTATCGCACACACGTAAAAGTCCCAATTTTCTGCATGCGCGATCGTAGAGATCGATGGTTTGCACGCGATACCGAGTTCCTTTGTGGACAAAATTTTATTGGCCGATTTTAGTCTAAAACATCGGCGGAATAAAAACAACATGCGATCGTCAAAAAAAAATCTGCGGGAATTTCTTCGGTTTTGGACATGATTTTGACTTTGGATTTTGCTGGAAATATCAGAAGTTCTTCCTAACGGCAATTTGAGGTAGGAGTGAGATTTTTAAGAGCTGAATTTGATAGGAAGTATTTTAAATATCTTTTTCCTCCCCCATACCTTTAGTACATGCGATAGAAAATTTGTAGTATTTTTGCATTTGTCCCGCGCAGTGGTCAATATGACCACTTAGTATTACGTGGTTTAGTCAAGTTGTGGGCACAAAAAAGGAAAGGCGTTACAAAGTGAAAGTGAAGCTGACTTAGGTGAGTAAGTACTAAGTAGTACAGCTGAATGAATGAAACAACACAGCTATATTTTGTTTGTTTTTTATTGCATTTAATTCATTATCCATTTCACACATTTTATTCAGTATAATGACATTGTACTGTAGTGTTATAATGATATCTACTAACTAATGCAGTATGAATTTGTTTCAGTTACAGCCATTCATGTGTGACTCTTTTAAGTCATTTGGGTATCTAGAAATTGGGATTGTGGGCCTTAAATGTTGTATAAGGCAAAAGCTTAGGGGGCGCTGCCCCCTGTCATGCCTGTACCCCCGCTGCGGCGTTGCCCGGAACCCCTGGTCGATAGTCGTGAAGCTGAGTTCGCTGCGCTCACTCCACACCTATGCTCCACACGCAGGTCAAAGTCAGTGAGGTTGCACCCACCACTAAAAATGCTCTAGCTACAACACTGCTTGTGGCTATGTCTGACAAGCCTCTGGCAAGCTTTCAGGTTGTCAAGAACAACCTTAGTTTCAAAAGTATGCATCAAATTCGAATCACTTAGTAAACAGGTCTATTCATCGCTGCTGTTTTTAAAATTTTATCACGGATACTTTTGATTTGATCACCGTCACTTTTTAGATGATGGCTCTCTGTGGTACCTTTCATCAAATATATTCTTGTCATGATCAACTGGGTTCTTCCCGTCTTCATAACGGTGTTCTTTAGGCGTTCGCAGTGTGTGAGCCAAAAGGACTATAATTTGATGACAGCCACTTGTTATTTGATGATGGCTACTTTTGATTTGATGGTGGTTATTTTTTTATTTGATTATGTTCACTTTTTGAATTGATGAGGACGACTTTAGATTTGATGGTGGTCATTTTTAGTTGATAATGGCCCCTTTTTAATTTGATGATCATCACTTTTAATTTGATTGTCACTTTCTCTTTGATCGTCACTTTTTATTTCATCACCACTTTTGATTTTTCCACTTTTGATTTGATCACTTTTGATTTGATCATTCTTGATTTGATCACTTTTGACTTGATCATTTTTTTATGATCACTTTTGATTTGATAACTCTTGACTTGATCACTCTTGACTTGACCACTTTTGATTTGATCACTTTTGACTTGATCACTTTTGATTTGATCACTTTTTATTTGAATACTTTTGATTTCATCGCCACTTTCAATTTGATCGTCCCTTTTATGTCATCGCTACCGTACTTTTGATGTAATCGATTCTTGATTTGATCACTTTTGACTTGATCATTTTTTATTTGATCACTTTTGACTTGATCACTTTTGATTTGATCACTTTTGACTTGATCACTTTTGATTTGATCATTGTTGATTTGATCACTGTTGATTTGATCATTCTTGACTTGATCACTTTTTGTTTGAAAACCTTTGATTTCATCGCCACTTTCAATTTGATCGTCGCTTTTTATTTCATCGCCACTTCCAATAACTCATCGTCGCTTTTTATGTGATCGCCACTTCCAATAACTCATCGTCGCTTTTTATGTGATCGTGACGTAATTCCCCGCTGCATTTCCTGCGTTTTTTCAGTACGATATACGGTATGTTCCACAAGTTTCTCTCTCTGAAATGCAGTTTCGTTTGACGTGATCGCGGCCACCAATCATCCAAAAGCTTACTTTGTGGAATGCATGTGGAACAACCTGCGGCTATCATGGACTCAATAGACAACAGGATTTCGTACTTTTGTCATTGACAATATTTTTTTCACGTGATGGGCTAAGTTTTCAAAGACTTTTCTGAGACTGTGTAGAGTCTAGTCATGTTGCAACATGGTAGGGCCTAGGCTTAGGGTAGCCCCTGGACGCTCCCCATTGCTGAAGCCTTTAGAACCGATTAATATACATACCTTATACTTTCATTACTAAAAGACGAGATTTTTAAATATGCTGAAACTTTACTTCAATAATAAGCAGTTGTGTAGATACGATCGAACACACGTTCTATTGTTAGTGGGGGGGGGGGGGGGGGGGTGATGAATAGATCATCCCCCACTAACAATGGATAACTATGCGTGTCTACGCCTGCGATTATAAGTGACAAATTGCGGATGTAAAAACGAAATCTCAGTTTAGGATCTGTGGTTTTTCCGTCTTGATTTGTTCTCCAATAGACAGTGTCCGCGTTGGCTGTCATTTTGAATAAGCCATGGTATACTAGTAATCATGCATACTACACGAATTATACGGAGCACTGGCGAATGCGTATAGCCTCAGTTTTCATAGACGTTGAATTCATCGCAGCGGAGTTTGACTTCGACCTATCGATATTTGTTTGAATGAAATACAACCAGGAAGGACAAAACTTTTTGCTTATGGGCTTATATAGTTTATATGGGTGTATATATAGTTTATATATAGTAGCTGTACGAGCTCCTTGGCTTATCAATCTGGTACTGGCCTAAGGAGCTGTACATGGGATCCATATACTGTGTGTGGCGGCAGATATCAAAAAAAATATCGACCTAAATATCCCCATTTCTCACATACTGTGAGCCATGGAAACCAATTTCGGAGTTTGCTAAAGAGGTTACCTTCCAGGATCAACTAAGATTGTAGAAATGAAATGAATGTTAAAAAAAATTCGGCTACCCATGCTAGGTAAGATTTGTGTAGTCCCATATATACAAGTTACACATGCCAGGTAAAAGAAAACCTGATCACACCTGCCCATTTTTGTTTTTTGTTTTTTCTTTTCATTCATTCAATTTTTACAATCTTAGTTAATCCTGGAAGATAACACCTTTAGCAAACTCCGAGGGTGGTTTCCATGGCTCACAGTATGTTAGACCAAAAGCTTCAGTCTCTCTGTATCGTCGGTTGTTCCGCTGAGACTACGTCTGGCCCCCACAGACTAGACCTCCGTACATATTCTATGGGGAAGGTTGAGATATGTCAGAAATTATGAAGATTTCCCCATAACAGACGGTTATTTCTGTCTAGCAGTATGTGAGAAATGGACATTTAAATTTAGTTGTTTTTTTGTTTTATATCTGCTTCCACACACAGTATATGGATCCCATGTACAGATCCGTAGGCCAGTACGAGATCGATAAGCCAAGGAGTTCGTACAGCTAGGTTTATAGATGTATTCTCCGTATCTATGAGTATTTTTTTAAATCCCGATACCTGTTTTTTGGTTATTGTAAAAATGCAGAGACGGTACAGCCCGCTCACTTTGTGTATAAAGTTAGGTTTACACTTGGTCTAGGACTAGCCCTATGTAGATATAGGAAACTAGAAGTGTATCATTATTCTGACATGTTTATGACATGACCAGTTCTAGTTATCTATAGATTGGGCCCCATATAGCCTTGGCTTGTATGTAGAGGACATCTTTACTGCACAAAAAGGTGCTTGCTTTCCGCATTCTGATATCTTGCAACTCATATTAGGTAGCTTAGAATGCCAATGATTTATCCATTCGCTTGGTCATGAGAAATATCAACGTTTGGAAATTTAATACAGTAGAAAAAATCATTAAAACAATTATGCGCATATCTGCAAAAGTAGAAACATGTAATGCAGTTCATGGGAACAGGTTGTAGTCTACATTATAGTATTCTATGGAGTACAATTACATACAAGCTTAATATGTAAGCTTGTACCCCACAGGCAATATGGCGGGTGACGTTCTGTCAATAGGCATTGTGTGTATGTGCGGTGCTTTTATAGCATCGATTCGCATACACAATGGAGGTAAACATACATTATCTAAAATGCATTATTTTCATTTTTAAACCCCAAATTTCTGCCAGAATGAATTTGGAAAGGTTTCCTATCAAGTCAGATGGAACAAATAGAAATTTTAATCAATTTTGCAGAGATCTTAGTGTTCTGTTTAGCCTAGGCCCTAGGCCCTAGACTAGTGCTCCTGTGAATGTTTGACATTGTATTTGGGGGTCCGCTCGCCTACATTATAGTATTCTATGGAGTACAATTACATACAAGCTTAATATGTAAGCTTGTACCCCACAGGCAATATGGCGGGTGACGTTCTGTCAATAGGCATTGTGTGTATGTGCGGTGCTTTTATAGCATCGATTCGCATACACAATGGAGGTAAACATACATTATCTAAAATGCATTATTTTCATTTTTAAACCCCAAATTTCTGCCAGAATGAATTTGGAAAGGTTTCCTATCAAGTCAGATGGAACAAATAGAAATTTTAATCAATTTTGCAGAGATCTTAGTGTTCTGTTTAGCCTAGGCCCTAGGCCCTAGACTAGTGCTCCTGTGAATGTTTGACATTGTATTTGGGGGTCCGCTCGCTAGTCATAAGGAGCGCTATTCATTTAAAAAAAAAAATAAAAAAAAATATATATATATATAGCACAACAAGGGTCCCAAGTCCTTGTGTTGCCATAAAGCCATTATGGTAATAGCCGGGAGGGCGCATTGTTATAACATAATTTGTATATATATATATATATATATATATATATATATATATATGTATTATTGTAAAGAAATAACATATACAACAGCTTTGGCAAATCTCTTGGAAATAAATACAAATGTGAAGGAAATGCGAGAATAACGTTGCGTAGCTCAATCAAAGTTTCCCAGAGCTGTCCTCCCTTTTTGAAATTTTTGCAAAGGCTGAAAAAATGTCTCCGCCGGGAATCGAACCCGGGTCGTTGGCTTAGAACGCCAATGCCTTAACCACTAGACCACGGAGACGGGTTAGTGGTTTCGGCGACACCAGATTCAATTGACCGACAGATTGACAAATCCTCAACCTTATTAATTAATTCCCCTTGTCGGGGGCAGATGAGTTTTTTGAACAAGACAAGCGCTAGTCTGTGCCTCAGCTGGATCCAAGCGAATGCTTTGAATACATGTATACATTAGAATAAATTATTATTAACATTATTGTAAAGAAATAACATGTACAACAGCTTTGGCAAATCTCGTGGAAATAAATACAAATGTGAAAGAAATGCGAGAATAACGTTGCGTAGCTCAATCAAAGTTCCCCAGAGCTGTCCTCCCTTTTTTTTTTTTTTGCAAAGGCTGAAAAAATGTCTCCGCCGGGAATCGAACCCGGGTCGTAGACTTAGAACGCCAATGCCTTAACCACTAGACCACGGAGACGGGTTAGTGGTTTCGGCGACACCACTAGCGGCTTGTCTTGTTCAAAAAACTCATCGGCCCCCGACACCATCTGCCCCCGACACCACTCAACTAGCGGCGACACCACTAGCGGGAATTAATTAATAAGGTTGAGGATTTGTCAATCTGTCGGTCAATTGAATCTGGTGTCGCCGAAACCACTAACCCGTCTCCGTGGTCTAGTGGTTAAGGCATTGGCGTTCTAAGCCTACGACCCGGGTTCGATTCCCGGCGGAGACATTTTTTTCAGCCTTTGCAAAAATTTCAAAAAGGGAGGACAGCTCTGGGGAACTTTGATTGAGTTACGCAACGTTATTCTCGCATATATATATATATATTCATAAGGACTGCTATTCAAAATAAAGACATAAGGATCGTTGTTCATAATACGGAAAGGAGGGTCGCTATTCATAATCGGAGAAGAGGGTCGCTATTCACAATTGGAGAAGAGGGTCGCTATTCATAATCGGAGAAGAGGGTCGCTATTCATAATTGGAGAAGAGGGTCGCTATTCATAATCGGAGAAGAGGGTCTTTATTCATAATCAGAGAAGAGGGTCGCTATTCATAATCGGAGAAGAGGGTCGCTATTCATAACTGGAGAAGAGGGTTGCTATTCATAATCAAAGACGAGGGTCGCTATTCATAATTGGAGAAGGGGGTCGCTATTCTAAGTCGTATCTGGGCAACTACCTCCGGACAACTACCTCCGGACAACTACCCCCAAACAACTGCGCCCTTAGGTCAACTATCCCCAGGACATCTCTTCCTTATGTTCCTTCATATTTTCATCCTTTTATATTTTCTTCTGTCCTAAACTTAATATTTCTTTAATATCTTTCTGCATTATTTTGTTTTCCCTAACTTTTCTTATCTTATTCTTTGCTTTAGTATCATTTTATCTTTAGCTTTCCTTTATTTTTTCACTTCTTCTTTATTTCTATCCTTCCATTCGTCTCTCTTTAATTTCTTCTTCATTTCCTTCTTTGATTATGCTATTCTTTGTTTTGGGCTTTCTTTTATCTTCTCTTTCTGTCCTTTCTTATGTTATTCTTTGTTTTGATCTTTCTTCATCTTCTCTTTCTGTCTTTCTTTGTTCCCTTTCTTTATCTTCTCTTGCTGTCTTTCCTTTATAAATCTTTTTCTTTGTTTTATCCTTCCATCATTTTGTCCTTTTTCTTTCCTTTTCTTTCCTTTATTTTTCCTTCTTTCATCTCTTTCATCTTTTGTTCTACCCAACCCCATGTATTTCTTCATTATTCTTCTTTCATTTTCTCTTTTGGTCTTTCCTCTATATCGTATTCTTTGTTTCTTCCTTTTATCATCTTCTCTACTCTGTCTTTCTTATTCTAGCATCTTCTTCTCTTTCCTTCTTTTATGTTTTCAGTAAGTTTCTTTTATTTCTTCCTTCATCATTTTGTATGATTTTTTTAAAATATTTCTCTTCTAGTTTTCTCCAGAAGGGTGCGGTTTTGCGAAGAAACCTGCCATAAACTGTGACGTCATTTAAACCTAACTGAGATCTAGGATGCGTTCATAAGCGCCGGAAGTGGGGGGGGGGGGGGGGGGGGATCGCCACCAACAAAAACGTGGGGTGGCAAAACGCGTTTTCCACCTCCCCAAAAGCGTAAATGCATACTTTTGGGAGGGGCTGAAGTTTTTTGCCCCAATTTCAAGTTTCCCTTTTCTATGTATGAGCGAGCGAGGCGAGCGACGAACAATTTCGATTTTTGTGGCGAAAATGTACAGAAATTACATGTATTCCAGTATTAAACTATCTAAATATGAGGATATTGGAGCACCTCGCTGCCTATAATGAGGTGATAGCCCTTCGTCCGCCTATATGTTGGCATTTTTAAGCTGCAAAAACGTAATTTCTTATTCGATGTACTGAGGAAAATTCGCAAATAACCACTGCGATCTAGGCCAAGATCCAAATATTGAACATTGATAACAGTCCCTTTTCTCACTTCTTTCTCGAATGGGGGCACAACTCTGACGGAACAAGTGAGAAATAATCAAGGAATTTAGGAAGGCCACCGAAAGTTGATATTTCTTTCAAATTTATATAGAACATTTGAAAATGCTTTAACATAATTATACTGGGTCAAAATATTGAAAAAGAAAACGAAACAGGGGCGTAACTAGTACTAAGTACGAGGGGGTATCGGGCACGTGCCCCGCAAATTAGATGGGGAAAAAAGGAATAATGAAAGAGGAGAAAACAGAAAAAGACGGCGGAAAGGAAAAGGAAAAGAAAAATAAGACAATAATTGGACCCCATTTTTGTTTTGCTTTCTTTTTGTTTTGTTCAAGCGGATCCTGCTCGCCAGCGCCTCCTATGATAAGGGCATGTGTATCATGGATTTTCTATGTTTGCTTTGAACTAAATTCACTTCAGTCCAATTATTCCCATTTCCAACAATTCCTAGAAAATTAATCAAAATTAGACATTGAAACTTATAAATTGTAAAACAATAATACATTCTGCACGATTTGAGTTTTAGAACTAGCTTTGAGTTTATCATGTACATGATGTATACAATTAATTAATGTATAACTTTTCTTTATACTTCAGCATCAACCTGACTGTTAATGACGTTGATTTGACCTAAGATTTGTCGCCCTCTGTTGGCAGATGATTTTTTATTTGATGGTACAGCTAGGTACGGCTTCTTGCTGACCGTTTGATTTGGCAAAATCGTTAATCGGAAGGATTTTCAGTTCGCAATAGGCCACAGAGGTCAGTATTGTATATAATTTAATGTTTACTTGCAATTAAGTTGGTGATATGTAAAGGATTATGAAGATTGATATGGATATAAAACTAAGTCTGGTTGTACGTAGATGATACGTTCATGTTCATGTAGATTACCCACGTAGTGTACGACTGTTGGAATTTCCATTAGAATCAGTTATGAAATGTACAAGATGAATAGTAAGAAATGTATCATATATGACAGTATGAGACAGATATCATTTATCTTAGATATGATAAGGTCGTGAAGAATGCGATTACATTTAGTACAAATTCAGACAAATATAAAGATTTCTGACTGGTAAAAAGGATTTGCATTTACTACGCAGAAAGGCATAGGTGGGATACTGAGAATGTAATTTTCTAATATTATCTGAAGTTGATTTAATTTACATAGACTGGCAAGTTTATAGGATTTGTTATGGGCCTTTTGACCTGTGTGACATAAGTTTGATAATAACCGAGCGTGTAATATGTCAGGTTTATTTTCCAAGATTATTTGAATAGATCATTCTGTGATCGATCAGAGCCGTAATCGATTCATAATTATTTCCTATTTTGGGCAATTGTATTGAAGCATTGCAGTTTGAGTTCAGATTCATTTGCATATGTACTTATTATTCTTACAATTTTGTCTTTGTCAGACAGTTTTCACGGAGTTGAAGGATACAAATGATACAAATATGGCAAATAAAAGAAACGGACAACTCCAGTCGAGACTTTGTGTCTTTTTAATTTCTGAGGGTCTATAATGGCTCTGCCACATCACATCAGCAAGCAATGGTCATATTGACCATTAGAATCATATACATGTGTGTATACTGGGTATTGGGGATACAGATGTAATTTTGTTTCAAATTGATGTTTTTGTGGGCAAACTAATACTTAAGTATCATTCTTTAGAGTTTAAGTTATCAGTTCGTTAAGATACAAAATGTAGAAAGTTATAAAAACTTACATTTACAGCTCTCTTTTTGGAACTTGTTACCCACACCTGCATACGGATCACGATTGCTCTCAATATGTTGCGCACTAGTGAGGCCGCTCTACATGGTTACGCACCGTTGATACGTACGCAGAATGTTACGCACACAAGCTATTGGGACAAGATCGAAAAACAACAACGGGTGGCCGTTCTCTCCCACAGACTTTTTCATTTATTGCTTCTCGCCGTTGAAGCACCTTGCTTCATATCCTTGCACCAGAAGGAATGTAAACAGCGCCATCTTTGGCAATAATAATTATAACTTGATGAAAACGACAAGTGCAAAGTATGGAGTCATGCGAGAGTCAGACAGCAATGATAACACTCCTCTAAAGCCCCGAATCGCCCTCTCCGGAAATAAATTGAAGGAAAAGTACATGGTGTATGGAAAAGGGTAAACCCTTGGGATTAAAAACTGTCATTATTTTGTGAAGTTGCCAACCTTGTAGATGTTAACCTCATTATATATATAGCACTGGAATAATATATTATAGGAAGCTTCTGTAATAAGGGCGCCATAATATGCATACCAAATTATAAAAATAATTTGTCTTTGTATTTAAGTTAATGAATACCAACTTCCAGCAATAATATCTTGGTTTTATGATACTTTATTTCCTTCTTGCAACAAATAACGCTATCAGAGTATCAGTGCTTGGTCTAATAATATTATATTACTTGGGCGCTCTCTCAGCCGGGGGGGGGGGGGGATTAACCTTAACGTTAGGGTTAAACATTACGCCAAATTGAAGTGAATGATGGAAAATGTAATCCCCAAATCCTATTTAAACGAAAAGGAAAATTATCAATTTAGATGAAGTCAACATGGGGGGGGGGGGGGGTGGTTAAATAAAGCTGTTCGTAAAGTTACGCATGATTTTACGAATGACTTGAATATGAAGGGCAAGATAAGATGTTTTAACAAAGTTTGACTGTACATGTATTTATAACCTCAATTCAATTATGTAGAAAAATTGAAAATGTTTGTTATAATATGAATGTTAATCTACATCTCCACAGTTCAACTAGTTGATGCAGTTAAAATGATAGAGCATCCCATTGGGCTTCTCATATAAATTTGTTTTAAAGTCATTCATAAAGTCATGCGTAACTTTACGAACGGCTTTATGAAACACCCCCAGGTCGGTGGAAACCATTATTTGGGTAGCAGACGATAATCATCGGGCCCACATTCACATTTTGTCTCCATATCCACATATCCATGTATTATTTAGTTAAACTTTTTTTCTTGCGTCTCCATATCCATGTATTTGATAACATTGTTCAGTTTTCCCAAAATCAACAAGACAGCATGCTCAATGGACTTCGTTTTTTCAAAAATTACATATAGAATGTCATCGGGGTGGCACGATGCAAATGGGCATTTGTGTCAAGAGGTGATTCGGTAGATTATATTTTTCATGTGAAGATTTTAGCAGCCAGAGCCATCATTATGAAACCATTTCCCACTTTTTTTCTGCCCTAGATTTTCAATACAGGTTATAGGCCAAAACAGGGTCAGACCTATACCAGATGAGATGGGTCACATACACTGTAAAAAATTAGGCCTAAGTGCTGTATTTTTAGTGCATGCATAGGGCCTAGGGACTGCACTCAGAGTGCTATTGAATGCACCTAGCGCGCTATTTCAGCACTTTCAAGGGAGCTGGGCCGGCTCCTTAAACTGCTAAACATTCATAAAAACGTGATTTTGGCGAGCCTCGAACCAGGGTCCGCTGATCGAGAACTGCTGGTATAACCGATAGACTAACTCACATCGTACCATTTAGAGCAGATCATATTGTTACATAGTGAATTTACGACACCACATAGTTCATGTTATGTGCTTGACTCCCATGACTAAACTGGATTGCAAGAAGCATTCGTTAGTCCATCGGTAACGTCAGCGCCTCTCAATCAGCGGAACCTGGTTCGAGGCTCGCCACGGTCACATTTGTTTTGCTGGTAAATTAGCACTCTACAAGTGCTATAAACAGCATTTCAGGTGCATTAACTATACATGCCCCGAAAAAGCAGCACTTTAGTTTTCAGAGTGCACCAACACCAATGTGTGTACCAAATTTCATGACTTTCGGTCAGAAACTGAGGAAGTAGTTCGATCCGCAAGGTGTTTCCTTGATTTTCTGCCATAAATATGCCGTTACCATGGCAACGCAGATTCCGACTCATCCGAAAAATATGTCATGCACATCTTCCCTCCAAGACCAATGTGTGTACCAATTTTCATGAGCTTTGGTCGAAAACTGAGAAAGTAGTTTGATCTGCAAGATTTGCAACAGACCGACCGCCCAACCGTTGACAGATTCCTTTAATACCCCCTTCAAACTTCCTTTGGCGGGGTATAAAAATTCAGATCCTTTAAAAGACGTACTCCTGTAACTATAGAAATATACATGTTATTTTATTCCCTAACTCTATAGAGCGCATTAAATTTGCATTCTCTAAAATTGATATAAATAGACACAAAATAAGACTGAAGCATAAGCTCAGCATACAATCGGCTTTATAACGTTATTGCCCTACAAAATAAATAAAAAAGAAGGGCTTTGGTGAATTTCAGCGTAACGGACATGACATTCAGACCTACATGACAGCTCGAGTGTAACTCAAATGACAACTTTGTCCGCTTTTTTTTTGGGGGGGGGGGGGTGCGGGGTCACATCCGGCCCGTGCTCCCCCTTGGAAGAAATGTATGCATTGTGCCCCCCCCCCCCCCCCCTTTTAGAAGGAAAAAGCTTTTTGTGCTTGTCACACAATTATGGAGAAAAACTGTACCCCATAGCCCCTCCCTCCTACTGAACAAAAAATGGAGGGCTGGGGGATTGTCTCCCCTCCTTCCCTTCACCCCCCCCCCCCCCCCCCGGGGGGGATGGGGGTGGGGCTAGGACTAGATGTTTATTTGCTGTGAAATTTATTAAGCTCTATATGAGCAAACACTGATATCTTACGGGAATGTCCAGGAAAGTTATTTTACCTTTATCTTTTTTTTCTATTAAATCGGAATATTTCATTTGATATGATTTGTGGAAATTATAGGGATTATAGACCTGTCATGTATTTTTTTTAACCATCTTCTTTTAAAAGTCGAGACAGAAAAGGCTTCAATAAAATGAGATTGTGTGCGAGCAATTCCTTATATAAGAGTGGCGTATCCAAGATTATCTTCTTTTTATTTGTAACGTATCCAGGAATGCACGTGCCCCTACGTGCAGCCAAAACCAAATTTCACTTATCTTAGTTACACATCGAATGAAAGGATATGTGTAGCCCCCCCCCCCCCCCCCCCCCCACCCCCGGCACAGAAAGAATGTGAAAAAACGGTGATAATCTTTTTCCTCCTTGCTTGTCCTAAAATTCAAAATAAAATGCATCTGATGATTTTTAGTTCGCCAGGAGTGAGCGTCCGCCCTCCCAATGGATTCCTGGATACGCCACCAAAATAACTATCATACGGTAAGTTATTTGTAATATTCTCCTGTACAAATTTGAGATGACAGGCGAAGGAAACAGTATAGGGGCTTGCTCCGAAGCCATCACCAACGCAATAGGGCCTATACCGATTGTACGAAAAAGGGGGAAATGGCCTCTGTGTTCCGAATTGAATTAACAAGTAACCAACAATAGCAGCTGATGATACAATTTATTTATTACCAGTCCTATTCTATTTTGTAGGAATATCCCATTACTTTTGCCCCAGCTCTCTTTGTCTCTCTCTCTCTCTCCTCCCCATCTCATTTTTTCTCATACACTCTTATTCCCTCTAACAAGTGATCTGTAACAAATGACTCCAATACAATTGAGGAAAAATATAATGATCTCTTATTGCTTGCCCCAAATCTTTCAATTTAATGACATCCACCACCAACATTATGCAATCCTATTATTCACATCCATGACAGCAGGGGCGCAGCAAGGGGGGGGGGGGGGCAATCAGCCGCGGCCTCCTTTTTGAAGTTGGCATACGGGCTCTTGTCTAAAATGTTGAAAAACCCAGATGGAGCAGCAAAAATTAATTACAATGTCGTTCTATAGGTTTTCCCGCTCGATTTCATATTTTTGTCAGTCAAATTAATGTAGATACCCTCCTTCTTTCAAATTTTGAATGGAGCCATTGAAATTCTTTTCGAGACAAGCGAATTAATTTATGAACACTGAAATTCATTTATGGACAAGATTATTTCAATTAATATCATTCCATTTTTATTTATCCGCATTCGATTTATTTTCAGGGCATTCAAATTTATAGCGATCGTTCTTACGAATTCGTTTTAGTATATACTATATACGGTTTCAAATTTCGTGCATTAGATTTCAATGTTCATGCATTCAAATTAAGAAAGTACGCTAGAGGGGCCTGTTTGGGGATTCACTTTCATTTTAAGGAATTTATTTGGAAATCATAGATTCGTTGATCAACTTTCACGGATTTTGTGTTTTTTAATCTACTGAAACTTATACTGTCTCGTATAATTATTTAAAGGGAGGGAATTCCAAAATTTAGGAGCTGTATATGAACAAACATTCTGGGTTAATGCCGTACGAGTTCTTGGCAAGTGATATAGATTGATTTGTCTGGTGGGGTAATGACGGATATCATTATTTGCTGTAAATATATTATTCAAAACAGTGGGCAATTCATGATTATGATACTGAAACAAAAGTACAGCAAGATTGAGGCGGGAAATATAATTTGTTAGTACATTTAGAGTGAAAAAGACCATCAGTGTGGTGTGGTGGCGATAATTAACATTACTTATAATTCGCATAGCCTTTTTCTGTAATGAAAAAAAAACAACTAACAGGCATGTTGCACTGTTTCCCCAGGCTAAATTCCATAATGGTAAAACTAGTGTGGAATATATAGTTTTCCAAAAACTTACAATACACATGAAATCGAATGCACTTATTTAAAACTTGCTTCTTTTGATGAAATTGAATGACCGAAGAATAATAGAAGCCGGTTGCAGGTGAAATTGGATGCTTCAATTTCAAACTTTTGCTTGTAAGTCAAATTTGAATGAACAATTTTAAGAATCTGTTGCACAAAAAGTTAATTTGCACGTGTATAAATGAATTTGGATATTCATTGGTTAAATCGTTTGCTCTTAATATGAATCTTGATGACACATTTAAAACAATCGTTGCACAGATCACGATTTTGAAGGAGCAAAAACGAAATTGAATTTACATGTCCATGGCGATCATATCGTTTGTGAATTAGAATGCTTGAAATGTGAAATAGATTGAACAAATTGTGAAATTGAACGGGAAAACCTATATTAACCCTCCAAGAAAACCTTTTAAAAAGGCACACCCTGCAAGACTGACGTGAGAGTCCGGGCATGGATTAGTGGCGGATTTAGGGGGCTTTCTTTAAAATTCTGTACCCCTTTTAGAACTGAGAACTGTTTTTTTTTTCTTGTCATAAAATTATGGAGGAAAACTGAAGCTATAAAATCTTATACCCCCCCCCCCCCCCTCCACTGAACAACTTTTGGAGGGCTGGCGAGAAGAAAAAAATGTCTTTCCGTCCTTTTTCTCGTGCAAAAATCAAGACTTGAAACAGTAAGATATGTAATATGACGAAAAACTGAGACATCTTTTCACGTGTTATATACCTATGGGGAACGTATTTTTCGAAGTATGTTTTTAACACAGTAAATTACGCCTCCAAAATGTACTACAGAAGTAGGTGAGAGTAATCCGTCTTGATTCTATTAAAAGTCTTTGGTGAAAGTACGATGTGTGCGTACACATTAACACATTCACTACACTATAATCATGGCGTCTTCACGTGAGCTGTCGAAGGAGCTTAGATTCAAGGAGCCCTTAAAACCCGAGCAAGAAAAAGCTTTAGATTGGTTATTGGCGTCTGAAACAGTGATGGCTGTCCTCCCCACAGGGTTTGGGAAATCAAGGATTTATGGAGCGCTACCCCTTATGAAAGACAAAGTAAGTATAATTTAATCGGGAATGGAAAATTAGATTGTACATCCACGTCTTGATCAAAGACTAATATTTACAACTGAGAAACGTGTTCAATGCACCGAACCGGGCTGGCCAGAAAATACATTAAAAACAGGCAACGATTTGTGCTGAAAGCTTGTCAGTCTCCCCCCCCCCCCCAAAAAAAAAAAAAAAAAAAAAAATCGCGCAGAATTAATGCAGCACTGCATGTGGAATACATAAAACAATTTCTTTATGTTCAGACGTAAATATTCCAATTTGAATGAAGAGCGCCGCTAAACCTAAACCAACAACAAAAACAACAACAACAACACCCAATTACACAATCACACACGCACAAACAGGGTAAATATTCACAAATGAGTGACAAGCGCGGAGAACTCGCTCGATGTCAAGGCTTGGTCGGTATTTAAATAGGAACCATGTCACTGTTAATATTGCTTTGGTATGCTTCGTTTTGATTTAGTAGTGTATGAACATGGGGCCAAGGGACAAGAGGAACCCTCAAAACAAATAAAGGCGGATAAAAAAAGAGATTTATATTAACAAGTAGGAGATGGTCCAACTTGTGATCTGTCAAATTAATGAGAATTATAATTGGACCTCCGACTGCGGCATCGTTGGTTTCGCGAACCCACGTATTAAAGTGGCCAATTTCTAGACATTTTTGTGTTATCTATCACTTCCGAAAGAGATAAACCTGGTACCTCACAAGTCCCCGATGACGTCACAAGGACCTCGTGCGAAGTGATGATTTCGGTTTCGCGAACCGCAGTATCATTAGCTCTAACATTGACTTGTACACAAAACGTCCGTCATACAAGTGTCTATATAGTACATCAATTGTAAAGAGGTATTTCTTTATTTCTCTCTCGATCCCTCTCTCTATATATATTACCTTCTCTCCTTTTTACTGATTTCCCTTCTTCCTTATATTCTCTTTAGTCTTTTTCTAATATCATTATACTGAATCTTTACATTTCATCTTTTTTCTATATCTCTCCTCCCTTTATTTAATTGACACTTAATTTCACTAGTTACTTATACTTCTTTCTCACATTCTCTTTTTTCCATTCCGTTTCTTTCGTGTTTCTCTTGTTATCTCTTTTTTACTATTCACAATTTGAGTTGTTATATTTCGACGATTTCTCTTATTTGAGCTATTCTTTATGTCTTTTTCTTTCTTTTGCTCTGATCTGATGGCGCGGTATAAATGTTCACGTACTTCTTTATAATCATATTTCTTTTGTTTGTTATATTGACAGGACTCTATCTTCATCTTTTCTTTCCTTTTTCCATTCCTTCTTTATCCAATTTTTGTTATACAGTACACTCATAAATAATACAGTATTATATCAATCCCTTTTTAAACTTTCAATTCTTATATCTCCTATGTTAATTTTGTTCTCATAAATTATTTTGCCGTTGCCTTTTATAATTCTAAATATCAGTTTTCACCCTTTGCTTCTCTTTTGTATCTTGCACCCTTCCGTTGTATTTGCACGTTTGCACGCCACTCTAGACCTTCCTTTTTTCTTTGTTTCATTTTGGTTTCGCGTTTATTTTTGAAAGACTTTATTCATTTCATCTTTATTCTCTCTTTCTAAGCGTAAAGTTTGTTCCTTTTTATATTTTGATATTGCAGTTTGTCTATATCTCTCTGTATACATCTTTCATTGATTTCCCTTGTCTTCTTCCCTTCAATTTCCATTCTATTTGATTTTTTTTACGTCGATCATCCCCGTCTGTTGAATATCTTCATATAATTTGCCCAAGCTTCTCTATGATATTGTATTTAATCCTTCAAAAGGCAAGTTCTTGTGCATTTTCCGGGGCGGATGCAGGATTGAGTAAAAGAGGGGGAACAAAAATGAAAGTTTGTGAAAAGGTAGACCCGTATTTTTTGGGTCTCCCCAGCTTCTCGAAAAGTCGCTCAGTGGGGGGGGGGGGGGGATTTTTTTTTTTTCCAAACCTTCAAGAAAAAAAAATTAAAAAATCACTCAGTAAGGGGTTATGGGGTCCAGTTTCCCTCCGTAATTCCCTGACAAGCCAAAAAAAAAGTTCTTCACTCTAAGAGGGGGGCACAATCGACAAAATGCTGGATCGTCTATGGTAAAAAATCATACTTCTCTTCCAAAAGGGGAGGCACGGGCCGGCTGTGCCCCCCCCCCCCCGCCCCCCACCCTGAATTTTGCACTCGACACTGTAACTGAACGGGCGAGAAGCTCAAATTTTTAACAGTAATAAACGCTTTTCTATTCGCTTACTTCTACAATCGGGAGCAAAACTAACGAAAACACTTGAGAAATTCAGCAAGGTGACATGAAGTGCACATTTCTTTGAAATATGGAACCTTGTGTCTAAATGTTGTTTTATACACTCTATCCTGTCTTTTTTTTTTGGGGGGGGGGGGGCAATATTAAAGCAACGACAATTACATCTTTATTTTTTGAATTTGGATTCATTTAAGCTTAAGCTATATATTGGGGTGCGAACTACGAGATCTCCAACTAAATTTCCGAGCGTCGGAAATTTTACGAATTTGAAACTAGATTTGTAGTGCATTTACCTTGCTGTTTTGGCGACGCATAATCGGTAAAAGTTTATTTTTATTCAATTCAGCCTTATTTTTTGTTCTCTCTTTTGCGTTTTTTGCGCCCCTCCAAGTTTTTCTTTAAGGCGCTGAATAGGGGGGGGGGGCAATGGCCCCCTTTGGCCCCCTGTCAACGCCAGTTTGGATGGGGGTGATTTCGAATGTGTAGAAACACACCACTAAGGGTAGCAAATGTGGACAAGGGTATAAGGGATTCCACTGTTATTTTTTAAAACAGGGCATTCCAATCATTCTGGAATGTTTAACGTATATTTTGAATCTTCAAATGAATATATCTCGAATCAATCTCGAATCACTCCTTAAAGCTAATTCGAAAATGGAATTTTGTCACGATATCTGCCGCAAGACGACTGACCTATGTTGTCTCAATAGGATCCGTTGTGCTATTCTTTCTTGTCATATACTCTGTGTTTTCACGGTAACAAATACGGTCATCATAATACAGGAAATGCAGATTCATACAATCGGCATGAGTAATAAAAATGAAGGAAAAAACATTGAGAGAGTGAGAGAGGGAGATAGAGAGAGAGAGAGAGGGAGATAGAGAGAGAGAGAGAGAAGTGGGGTAATATAAATGAAGACGGAACACCCCCCCCCCTCCTTCCCCTTGTGAATGGTTCTATATAGCACTTCATTTACCGGACCCACTGGGGGCACGCTATGCCCTGTTCAAATTTTGACAAGTGGTTTACGAACATTTCTTTATATAGTTCCTGGGAGCTGTATTATCGAATTACATGGCCTAAAAATGCAACCACAAGAGACTTGTTCATAATTTTATAGTGGGCAACATTTCATGTTCTGAATATTTGGACTGATTGGGACGATTTTCCACGGACTTCTACTACTGCTTAGGTAGTGGTATGGTCCAACAATGTTTTGTCCACGATATGTTTCATGGTCCAGGTTTAAAATGAATAACATCAACATTTCATGGAAAATTGCAAAGGCGCTTCTATATTTTACATTGATGAGTATATAGGGATAATTTGCAGATGTGCCAAATGTTGTGGACATAGTGCACATTTTTTCCCAGCGATGCCGCCTTACTGATATCACGTAACCATGACAACGCGAAGATAGAATGTAGAAAGCGGAAAAAACGCTATCTCTGATAATAGTCAGTATGTGTATTATCAGGCTAGAAAACTGATGTTATCAGAACGACACAAGCTGTAAAACATTGGTATATCAATCCATGAACACCTCAGACATAACTTGCAATTAACTCATGAAAGGAGAAACTAAGATGAAAGTAAATAACCGCATTTCTTTTATGGTTACATATCCATGTAATAAATGTAATTATAAAGCATTTTATAGGATGGCCCTACGATGTACACCTTGTACACAATGCATCCATATGGTTTGTGAAGGGATTCCTTAACCTAAATATGACGATATAAATTAAATCTTTGAACATTGGTAATGCACTAACAGTTTAAACAGTTTCCCTTCTGGGAAGAAGATAATATTTTCCATAACATAACATACATGCGCTCATCGTCCCCTAAATATTATTCACAATTATTCTACCTTAAATGTAGACAGAGACATGATAGCTTTTTTGGATTAAAAAAAAAAAAAGGGATATGAAATTAGCTCACCTAAATGTCATAAGTTGATGAAATAAAGTAAATGAGGTACCCCAATTTCTTCTATCAAACCCTTTTGATATTTTAGGGTGATCAGAAAAATGGTTCAATGACGAATGTTCAAACAGTATGATAATTGCTAATGATGGTTACAAAAGTGAGAGAAAAGATGCAACCGGAAGTGGTGTAGGGTGTTTCATTAATGAGAATACAATCATGTTAGAAGAACAGAGCTGTAAAACATTGAACTCAGGTGGCTCCAAATGACAAGAGCAAATAGCAGTTCAATTTTTGTTGGTATTTTATACATTTATACATACATTTTATACATACATATATAGACCTTCCTACCAAGGTCCAGATTGATACTTTCTGGAAGGAAACATAGAGAAAATGAATTCAATGTCAAATAAAACCGTGTTGATGCAATTTGGTTTAAATCTACCTCACACTTTTGAGATAATGTAAACGGCCACTACTGGTGCAGTACATTACAAAACAAACAAAAATTAGCAGAGTTTACAATGGTCAGTATTTTTTATTGGATGAAAAACAAAGATTTGGGTATTGATTTCACAGAGAGTGAAATAAAGACAATTTGTAACAACATTGATAACAACTTTCATGAAATGTGAACAATGCTTATGAAATAGAGTTGATTTTAAAGACTTAACTTTAGGTTAAGCCTTCGCACATAATTCAATTCAAATGAGCGTTCACTTCGTCTTTTAAAATGAAATGTTTCACGGTACTGGTGATACCCTATAACCCTTGTATACAAGTTTCATGGATAATAAGTGACATCCACCCAATGACTTTGGCAGAGTTAAATAATAACTGAGAAATTAGCAAAAAGGTACGAAAATTGTGCTAGTCATCCTCACCCACAGTACACGTCAGTGAACATGATTGTTACTTACATATTGTCATTTGAAATAAAGGACATAGTACATAATTCACAATTATGTACGGTAGTGAAAATTAGATTACAGTTTATTTTAAAAAAAAATGTCATTACCAGAAATTAAAAGTAGCTTGCTGTGTAATACCGCTTATTCGAGATCAAGATTTAATATTTACTAAGATCCCTCATGTAAATAAACATGTTTATTTCTTTACTTCAGATTGACCCAACAATTCGCCATGTTGCAATCATCATTTCTCCTCTCATAGCTCTAATCAAAGATCAAGTAGACGAGTGGAAGAAGCAAGACGTTAAATGTGTCCATTATACCACGCACATGAACGATACAGAAAAAGAAGGTTAGCTTATTAATTACTACTAATATGTATTATCCATCTTATTCTGACAGTGCCAACTTGCATCTGTGCATGTGGAACAGAGTACATATTTTAGAAATATCAAAATAAGCACAGGTGTACAACAATGTTTCAAGCACTTATTAACAGAAAATTATATTACCATAAGCCAAAGAAATGTTAAGAGAGTGAATATTCAACTTTCAACCTGTTAAATTAATATTGGGAATTTGTGTTGATTATCATGCGTGTGTGTGTGTGCGTGTAAGCATATACATACATACATATATATATATATATATACACACATTGTGTATATATATATATATATATATATTACTATTTCCAATCATAGGGGGAATCCTAACAATACAGTTTATTTCGTCACAATAAAAATTGGGCGATACGGGGAATTTCAACAATAGGCCGAGATAAAAGGATTCCCCCTATGGCCGCGAATAGAGTTATATATATATATAACTCTCTCTCTCTCTCTATATATATATATAAAACTCTATTTGCGGCCATAGGGGGAATCCTTTTATCTCGGCCTATTGTTGAAATTCCCCGCGAATAGAGTAAAATATATATATATGTCTGTATATTTACACAAATCCTACCTAAAAAGGAAGTAGGATTAAAGGTATGCATCCATTATTCATTTCTCACAAGTGTATTTACTTCCCTGAAGGTTGCCAAAGCTGTTGCATATTATTTTTGATGTGGATGTGTCTGTGTGTGGGGGGGGGGGGGGTGTGTTTGTGCGCACGTGTGTATACACATATAAATCAGAATATGCTCATTGCAATACATAAAAAAGTTATTTGTGCATTATTAATGTCCCCTTCTTTTTGTAGACTTCCACCAAAGCAATTTCTCCCTCCTTTTTGTGACACCAGAGGCAGCGTCCAAGGATTCACAGCTCCAAAGCAAAATTAAGCAGCTGGTACATGAGAAGCAGCTCAGTTTAGTGTGCCTCGATGAGGTACACTGTGTCGCGACATGGTAAGAAATTACTGAATAATCATTAATGGTTTATTATACACTGCATCCCAGAAGTGCAAAAAAGTCACCCCAAATAAATATTTACAAATATCTGAAGCGAAATTTCATACATGTGAAAATCTTAAAGTCTTTTGTATTACATGGCCCCTAAAGATCTGGCAATATTTGAGGCTGAGTGAGCAAAGGCCACTTTTGTGAAAAGGTACAAAATCCCGACTTGACAAATATTGGTATTTGTTCTGGCTGGTATCAGGAAAGTTGAGAGTGCTGAAAAAGGTTTATAAATGTTCATATTTTGATATATAACTGACAATTGCTGAAAGAACAGGTTCTATTCAATGTATGCCCTTACATATCTCATCAATATCTTATGCATCGTTGAGCACTTTATAGTGTTTTGCAAAATTAGTTTTGGCAAAATTTTAATTCAAGCTGGCTTTGCCACTCAACCATAAAGTTTTAATGGGATATGTGAGGACATACGTAAAAAAATAAGCCTATTATTTCATTAATTGCTTTTTATGGATCATAATATGAAAGTATCTAAGCCTTTACAAGACTTTCCTGATACCAGCCAAAACTGTTGTGATGTAAAATCCACAAAAGATGTTATATTTTGTATGATAAGTGGTTTATTCTTAATAATTACAAACTTCTCAGTATGACATGAAATTGAAAGCAAGCGTTTCAAGTACAAAATATTACATATAACAGTTGAATTAGCAAAGACTTACAATTTTTGAGCTGGGAAACTCCTAATGCACAGAATATAAATTAAAGTATGAGTCCAGAATCTTTTTTAAGTATAGAGTACCTTGGCTGCTAAATCACAGTGTCAAATCACAAATGCAAATGGCATAAAAGAAGATTCCAGAAGATCCAGCCGAAGAATGTCCAAGGTAATTCAGGAAATCATTGATGTCAAACACGATGTCGATAATGATGTCTGATCTTATCTGTGCAAGCTTGCTAATTATGTACAATCTCAACCTTTAACTAGCATTTTATACCTTTGAAATACAATATTCATGATTGTTTTGAAATCTCTGATAAGTTCTACATACATGTAGTTGTAGTTGTAACAAACAAAAGAAGGGGATTCAAATGATCTATTTATGGACTCATTGAAATGTTATACTCTTACTAAGAAGTTCATGGAAAGGTCAGGATTTCATACATGTCATTCCATTGTTATTATCATACATCATACATAATGATCTAGAATTTGCATCATTTCACACAATACCTTTTGTGAACTCAAGCGTAAAATATTCTAAGATGTCATTTGATAGGAGATACCCTGTGCTATCATGCATAGGTATGAAAATTCCATGAATATATTTCAGAATTTTAATTTGGGGAGACCTTTCCCAACTGTCAACTTTTAAAGATTCTCAAATTTGTTAATACCAGCGAGAACAAAGTACTAATTGTTGTCAAGTTTTGATTTAGCACCCTTTTGCAAAAAGTCGCTTTTGAACAATGGAGCTTAAAATACCAGTGCTTAAGCATATCAGGTACCCATTTATACCTGGGTGGAGAGGGGCAACTGCATATTATAAATCTCTATGCTTGGATTCCAACCGTGTACCTGGGGATCTAGTTTGGACCAAGACTTATCCACCATACGACACATGTACATGTACCTCTATCATACACATATTAGATAGCTTGAAGAAGCTCACCTCTGATTTCCCAATTGTAGTTTTACTGGGTATAATAACTCAATCTATCCACTGCACACTATATGATTGGTCTGCAATCACATTGTGAAAGAATATGTTACAGCATTAGATAATAAACACTTAAAATATGTTTGGCTGAGGTTCTGAATAGACATTTAGATAGTACTCAGCTCCAAATAATAATGTTATAACAGTCCCGCAACTCTCAATGCTTTGGCCCTTATTGAAAAGTTTGGAAAGGTAGAAAAAGGTTGAGTGATATAATGTTGAGCGATATAAGGCTGACCTCGCCCCAAATTCCTATATTCCTATTATTTTTTAGAACCTGAAACAAATCAAATTTCATGCAATTGTGATTTATTTCCACAAATAATGTGTGGTGCATTGAAATAGATGAATGCAAAAGCATTTGCAATATACCTTCACCTACATTCAGTTTAATAAGTACTACATGTATGTAGGTGTCATTCATGTTTTTTTCCCATCTCACTACTTGGCTTTCTTATCTGGATGCAAACTACTTTATTTTTATTAATTCTTGTAGGACGGGAGCCAAAGGGGGTCAACTTTCATGTACAAATCGATGGACAAAAATAAGCTACTACATGAATGTCTGTTGTGCATGGTGTGGTGGGGGTGTCAGGAGGGTGATCAAATATCTGAACTTCTTTAAGCGAAAAAAGTAAACAGCTGAAACCTCCTAGAAACTGTTCAGCACAACCTGTTATATTTTGAATGGTCACTGCCAGACATTCTAAGTGGTGGGCGTGCCTGGCAGATGCCCATAATGAATGCAAACAAGGCAAACGCCAAGCATTGTCTCACCTGAATCTCGTTATGGGCATTAGAATAAAATTTGGTATGGTAGCTTTATCATACTATTAAAGGAATGATGATGTTACATACCAAGTTTGCAGTTCATACCTCCAATTGTTTTTGGCGATATAGTGTTAACATGGCTAACACCTGAATATTCATAAATTGACCTCTATGACCTTTGACCTATGTACCCTAACATCTAAAAAGATTTCCTACAGTCTTCCTACGGTGATACATACCAGCATCAAGTCTGATGTTCATACGCCAATGGTTCTTGAGATATCGCAAGAACTTGTACAAAAGTAGCATAGTATCCATGGTAATTTCACCAAATTACCGTCAAATCATGGTAATTAGATCTAGTACTCAGCATGATTTGATGTTAATTTGGTCAAATTACCATGGGTACTACATGATACTATTTTACAAGGGCGGGACGGACAGACGGCACAACCCACCCCTTGAAATGTCTGGCAGTGGTTATTCATGATAAGAGGGATTATGCTTTACATTTTCCACCACGTTTTATCAAGTTCTTTTGCCTAAGCATAGCTCAAATTTTTTACCTGTCTGGAGTGTGTTCTGACCGCCCCCAACATTATGCATGGCAGACATCCACTTTGGAGCATATTTTCGTTCTTTGTCTCCTGGTCTTAGGGACGGTGGAACATGTTTCAAAGTGTGAAAGGCTGAAAACAAGATGGAAAATGGCACTTTGAGACATTAGTATAACACTACATTCTGGGGAGCGTTTCATCAAGCGTTTTGTCAGTGATTTTTACCGACAACTGTTATAAGCTAATGAAATCCTTGCATCTGATTGGCTGAGAGCAAATTTGTCTGTGAAAATCACTGACAAATCGCTTGATGAAATGCTCCCCTGATTAATACACTATCGAGGATCATTTTTGACACATTATTGTTTATGTTTTAACATGGTTCTAGATAAACTCTACTTTGCAGTTGAGTGAAATGGTCTCATTATTGAAGATATTTTCAATACCAATATGATACTAAGACAATGGTAAATGCGAGCGAGTGAGCTTTGGAAAAAATAAATTGTTCTCCTTCCTGTTATGATTTAGGGACACTGCTCATTCTTCAAGTACAGTAATTTCTTATATAGCGCTATATCTAGTTACAAACTACTCAGAGCGCTTGCTGCTCTCCCCAAAATGGTACTAAAACAAACCTAAATGAAGAGATATTTATGTAACTCAAACACAGCACATTGTGTTAGATAGAGAAAGTACAGTTATGAAACAATACAATAACAAAAGTCAAGGTGAACCAATATTAAATCTATAAAGACTAATAATATGACTGAGCAAGTAAATAAGGCTTAAGATGTCTTTGAAAAGTGTCCAAGCCATGCATGTTTCGAACATTATCCGGAAGTTTATTCCAAAGTGATGGAGCCACTCCATTGTGCCACTCCTGCCCCCTCCTCAACTACCTCTAATTGTGTTGATATCAGTAATGGAATCTATTATTTTGAAGCCTCTCTGATTATTGTAGCTAGGTACTCCTATATGGCTCTTTTGTGGACTTTAGGGTACGATTTGTAAGTGACATACATGTAGGAGTATATAAGTATAATATATTGAATATATATAGGTAACTCGGTAGGGAAACTTATCAAAAGGAAAAATAATACTATTAGAAAGAAAAAGGGGCACTGATCAGAAGTAAAAGGGGCAAGTTATGATAATTTAAAATTGCACTATTAAAACAGAAAATGGGCACCAATCGGGCAAAAACAGGGACACTTGTCGGATTTCAATGGGCACACTAGTCTTATATGAGGTTAAAAGGGACTTATCAGAAGGTGAAAACAGAACTTATTAGAAAGAGAAAGGGACAGCCATACAAATTTATCAGAGGTGAAAAAGGGCACTTTATAAGAAAGGAAAATTGTACTGTTAGAACGGAAAATGAGCAGTAATTAGACGACAAAATGGCTCAGATTTCAAAAGGGGCAGTCATGTCTGAAGTTAAAGGGGGCACTTATCAGAAGTTGAAAAGGGCATTTATCAGAAAGAAGAATAGGCGCAGTTATACGACGGAAAAGGGCACTTATCAGAAGTGAGAAGGCCACTTATCAGAAGGAAACATTGCACTATTAAAATAGGAATAGGCATGAATTAGACAAAAAAGGGCAATTATTAGATTTCATAAGGGCTACTTATGTCTGAGATTATAGGGGGCACTTATTAGAAGGTAAAAGGGCAATTAGAAAGAAAAAGGCCACTATATGAAGATAAAGGGGCATTTATCAGCTATGAAAAGGGCACTTTTCAATGATCAAAAGGGGCACTTTAGTGGTACTTGAAAAAGTGGTGGGGGGGGGGGTACATATTATGTGACGCTAGCCTGCTAATTTGTTATTCTGCAATTCAATGCAGCCAATAGATTGCGAACATACGACATCGCCCCCACCTAACCCCCGTTATGCGGTACGTAACCTAATTAATATTGAGGTGCTGTGCGAAGCTAGACCAAATTCCCCGATATTGGACCAATCACAGCGCTGTAAAATGCATGGGTACTTGATCATCTGATCACATGCGCAGATCGTAACTGCTTTTTGTGCCATAAGTTTACGATTCGTAAGATGATAGCATGGGGAATCCCCGTGACTGCTCATTCAAGTCGACCTCGTTTGGCAAACCCTTGAAATTCATTGACACTGTTTTTTTACGTACAATTTTTAGTTAATAAATTATTTAAATGCATGTATATTTGAATTGTCTCTCTTTTCTACAGGGGAAAAACCTTCAGGACATCGTATCAGCACCTGGGAACTCTACAGAGCCTTATACCCAAGGAGATTCCTTGGTTACTTTTATCTGCTACAATCACACCCAAGATCCGGGACGAAATACTTTGTGTTCTTTCAATTAAACCTTCATTTGTATATGCCATGCCTGATAGGCCAAACATTTACCTGAATTTTAGTTCTTGTACATCTGATATTGCTGAAACCCTGCAATGGTTAATTGAAGAACTGAGAGAAAAGAAAGAAAACACAACAAAAACCGTAGTGTATGGTAAAACAATTAACAGTTGTATTAAACTTTTTCTTGCTTTACATTGTTCCATGACACCAGAAATTCAGAAAATGAAACTGATAAGCCAGTTTTATGGGCCTGATGAAGAAGCTGATAAAGTAGCATTATTAACTAATTTCAAGACAAATACTAGTACCGTAAGAGTCATTGTGACGACTGTAGCATTTGGCATGGGTGTACAAATACCCGATATTTACAATGTAATACACTGGGGACCAAGCAGCGATGTGCTTTCCTATTGGCAAGAAGTTGGCAGATGCGCCAGGGATGGCAAGCCTGGGAAAGCATATCTCTACTTGGCCCCCAGTTCAATGCTCCCATGCAACACCAGTGAAGGAATGAGGAATATGGTCACCGAACTGAAAACAAGAAACAATTGTTTCAGAAATTTGGTTTTGAATAACTTTGTATTGCCCAAGAAGCTAGAATCAGCAAAACCTTGCCGGAAAAAGAAACGTTGTGCAGAGTGTACATGCGCTATGTGCAGTTGTTGCTGTATTTGCAAAGAAAAATGCAAGTGCAGTAAATAATTCATCTCCGAAAAACAGAATGGTAGTCCTATTAGAGATGGTTTAGTTCTAGTTATGGTGCACCTCGCTATGAGAATGACAACATGAACTTTGGTCTGGAAGCTTTATTATACTAAGCAATAACAGAGATATCACTGAAGGTGATTAATAACCCCACCCCAATATGTCTGCCAAAAATTTTTTTTTCTGTGTTTATTCAATGAAAATAGAATCAGAATATTTTACAAGCAATTTAAACAGATTGGCATGAATAGATCCAGATCAAACATAAAAAGAAAAAAAAATGCAGCGATATAGCAGTCATTTTGACAGGTTCTTGGGGAGAAGCCTATCCCATTATGGAAATTAATACACATTTACATATAATGATAGAATACTGTGACATATAGATCCCTAGTGGGAATTATCTATTTAAGTAGGTTTTAAAGTGAACACTAATATCAAAATACAAAAGTATCAATATCATAGCACAAATCTCCATTTCGTAAAATGATTCAGAAGCTTGTAATTTGTCCTGGCAATGTTATATTCTAGTTTTTTATTGGTAGTAACAAATGTTTTGTATCCATCAAAAATTGGAGATTTACTTTGGAATTTCCATAAATAAATATAGTACTTCAACAGGAGGAATAAAAAAGTCTAAAATTTATGTTCATCACAGCCAAATATTTTTTCACAAGTTGAAATATTCAGTGGCCTGTTGATTTTTTGTTCAAGAGTATGAATAGTGTCTCCCGAAATGGGTTTTACAACAGGACAATCGATAAAGAAATGCACATAATTTTCAGGAGCAGAGTTACAAATTGAACAGTTAGGGGAGTCTTTTCTGTTTATTTTGAAAAAAAAATCGTTCAAACCTATAGCTCTGTGAAATAATTTGAAATAACATGAGCAAATTCGAGTATTTATGGTACATTAAAATTGTTTACATGAATTGCACCCCAATTGACCTTGTTCAGGTCATATACATGTAGGTCATTCCAAAATGTCAATTGCCTTTCTGGGGTACTTGAGTCTAACATGATATTGTATGCATATTTTGAAATCTTTTTGGTTGCCAAAAGTTTGGTACTAATTGGATCAAATATTGCATCTGGGGATAGGCCAGATGGGATTAACAATTGATCTGGTATACTTTTCATCCAAAAATTATATTTCCTCCTATCCTGAACACTTATACTGAAATCCAAAATATGTTCTTCAAATAGCTTGCTGTCAGGATGGGGAGGATTAAGTCAATCCTTAATATATATGATTTCTCTATCTAGCCAGTCCTGATATAAGAAAAAGGAATTTTATTTTGAACAAATGTTGTTATTATACCAGATACACTGGCACGTGCCTATAGAAGAAAAGGGTTGGTCATAATCCATTTTAACAGCATTTTCTCTAAAAACGTACCATGTTTTTAATGATTTAGCAAGCTGACACACGGATAATTTAGAGAAAACATTTGGAGGAGCATAGGTTTTCCATTAAATATCTTCTTTGTTACTGAAATTATTCCGAGCTGACGTTTCAATTGATTTCCATAAACTATCAAAATATGAATCAAGGAGCATTTTGACCCGTGACATTTTCTGTGCCACAGAAAAAATATAAGGATCAATCATTGCCAAACCTCCCATTGAGATATCATTACATAAATATTCACGTTTGACTGTCATTGCCGCACCATATGAATTTAAATAATCATGTCTTCAATTGTCTAAAAAACATTTTTGGTATGTGAATACACAGAACAGAAAAAGAAATAAAACAGTTGTGGCAATAATAGAGTCTTTATCACACATATCTTCCCAACCAAGGATAAATTTCTTGCTTGCCAACAGTTCAAAGTCTTTTCAATAGATTTAAGTTTGATTGTGTGGTTAAGGTCATATAGCTGATTAACATTCAAAGAAAAATTTATGCCTAAGGTTTTAAGCTTAGTTTTATTCCATTTTATGGGAGTATCACAAAAGGGGTATGATTGAGAGCCCTGGCTTGAATAGCTTCTGATTTTGATATATTGAGTTTACAGCCAGAGCTCTCAGAAAATGTATCAATGGTGCTAAATAATGAACTGAATGAAGCATCATATCCATCGATAAAACAAGTAGAATCATCTGCCAATAAATAGATTTTGAGTTGGTTATTTTGCACAGGGATACCTTTTATTTGAGAATTTTGCCTAATAGCCAAAGCCATAGTTTCAATTACTAATAAAAATAGATATGGGGATATGGGACACCCTTGAAAAATATCTCATTCCATATCAATTGGATTGTCATATTGCCATAGTTCAAAACATAACTTTTCCTTTTAGAATAAAATACCTTTATGCAGTCAATTTTTAATAAAGTGAAATTTGTTAAGTACACGGATGAGAAACTCGTGAGAAACACTGTCAAATGCTTTTTGAATATCAAGGAGGAGCAGAGCATCAGGAATATTTCTACATTTTTTATATTTAATTATATCAATAATCTGCCGGGCATTATTACCAGATAAACCAGATTGATCAGCATGAATCAAATATAAAAGACATTTTTAAGCGATTTGCAATTGTTTTAGCTAATATTTTATAATCAACAGTTAACAAAGATAAGGGTCTAAAATGTTTCAAGTATGACATGTCTCTATCTTTTCTTTGGAATCAAGCTAATTAACCCATTTCTCTGAGAGGAAGACATCCACCCATTTTGCAATGAAAAATTACATGAATTGAAAAGGATATCACACAGATCTTTCCAAAATACAATATAGAATTACACAGGTAAACCATCAAGATCCGGTGACTTGTTATGTTTCATAGGAATTAGTGTATTATATAGTTCGTGCTTAGAAATCGGGGATTCAAGAAAGGATTTATCTGTTTCACCTAACTGAGGAATTTCAATAACATCTAGAAAATTATCCATTACAGTGTCTAGATCATCTTTTATGTTCCTTCATATAGAGGGTTTTATAAAATAAATGTATTTCTTCCATTATTTTTTGCTGTTTGACAAGAATTTTGTTTTTATCATCTTTCAATTTAAAGATACTCTTTTTCTCTCCCATTCTCTTTTCTAAATTGCCAAAAATATCTTGAGCTTTTTTCTCCTTCTTCAGCCCAACGTATTCGGGACCGGACAATTAATCCTTTAGTTTCTTTGTTCAAAATATTGTTCAATGCTTAAGTCAGTGTATCTTTTTCAAGAAGAAGCTGCTCATTATCCAAATCAGCACTCAACTGTTTCTCTATGTCTTCTATATCTTTTGAAAGCTGTTTTTCATCAAAATTTTTTCCTTCTTTTTTCTTTGAGCAATATTCTATGCAAGATCAAATAACTTAATATTTGAGGCCATCCCATAGAATTTTGGGATTACAATCACTCTCAGAAGGAATTATTTTCAAATCCTCAATGTTCTCCTTGATCATATTAACAAAATCTGAGTCATTATGTAAATATTGACAATTAAGTTTCCAGAATCCAAGGCCCCTTTTTGGGTAATTGTCTTTGAAGTTTAAGGTAACAACAGAATAATTTGATTTAATACTTAAAACCACGTTGTTGCAATGAAAAGACCATAGAAGGAGCTTGTAATGTAATTTATGTTGCCTTCTTTAATCTCTTGTAGTGAACCACTGTAGTACACATTCAACAACTGTGTTGATTTCCCTTCAGGTGTGGGAAGAATCCCTATGAAATTAATGAAGTCTTGAAGTCTTAACGAGCAAACTGCTACAGACCAACTTGCTTGGCAAACTGCCATGTACAATGGATCGCCGTAGTTTCTTGACCAGTCGCAGAATACCAAATTACAACTGTAATATCTGCGATGATATACAAAATTTTAAATACATTACAAAGTTACTGTTGGAGTTTGCTTATCTGCTATAATTCATATTAATGCCACAATATTTCACAGTGGCCTCACAAATGCACGTTTAAGCAAATTAACCTCAAGAAGTGTTAAACAAGTACATGTATATGCATAATTACATATTACAGTTACCAATGCAGTTTTTGACACATTCCAAAAATATGTCTTGCACATCTTCATCCCAAGACAAATGTGTGTGGCAAATTTCATGAGCATTGCTCGAAAAATGAGGAAGTAGTTCGATCCCCAAGATTTCAGATTTATTGCCATGCCGTGCCTTGGCATGCCATTACCATGCCAACGCAGTTTCCGACAACATTCAAAAAGATGTCTTGCACATCTCCATCCCAACACAAATGTGTGTGGCAAATTTTATGAGCATTGCTCGTAAAATGAGGAAGTAGTTTGATCCGCAAGATTTCAACCTGATTTATTGCCAATTACCCTGGTAACGCATTTCTGACACATTAACAACATTCGCTTATCAGTTCTTTTTCTGAAGTTTGGGTGTCATGGAACATGTGTCTGTAGTTCAGGCCATATAACTTTCAGCAAATGTTGATAACATCAAAACATCAGTGTACACAAATTCCTATGACCTTCATAAAGGAGTACCTTTCCCTTTCCATGCAGTGTCTTTCAAAATGTAATTGCAACTTTATGGCGAAAACAAAGCTAATTTAGTGCTTGTAATGTTCTGGGTAGCGTTTCATCAAATGTATTGTCAGTGATTTTTACTGACAAATTTGCTTTTAGCCAATAAGATTTAAGTAGTTTATAAAAGTTGTCCGTCAAATTTGTGTACACTGATGTTTTGAAGCTATCAACATTTGCTGAGAGTCATATGGCCCGAACTACAAACTACACTATTGTTGTTGAAAGTAAACTTTTGACCATCCTTCAAACAATAATAACTAAGATCAATTTACTTTCCGCTATTGTGCCGACAAAATGAGTTTGTACATGCTCTTCGATTATTTTAGCGTGCCTGGATCCTACCCGGGTCGCTATACACACCCTTCCTTGACTTTTGTATTTTCTTGTATTCTCTCAGTCCTTCATTGTGACCCGATGAGTGCAGGTTGGAAAGCTATGTCACTATGAATTGGTTAAATGTTCTCTTTAAATTTACTTTCCATTCTGATTTGTGCTCAATGAAATGGTCCTCTTATAGGAATGTACATCATCTGAGATATTTCAATCTGAAGCACTTGAAATGAGTAAATTCATATTTTGCACTTTTCTCCATATTTCTGTTAATTGTTCTTGATACAACGTCCTGAAGGTTTTTCCCCTCTAGAAAACAGAGACAAATCACAAACTCGTAAGAAGGTGAATAGTGAATTAAAATTTTTAGGTTTCTTTTGTTGTTAAGTATGTATACAGAACATATAAGTGATTCTGTATTAGTGCTCCTAAATTTTGTTGGCAGGCAGGTGTTACACATACATGTTAGCCATGTTCCTATGTAATTCTCTTGACTCGTACTTAAATATATTTAATATTTTAAACAGAGATCACAAGATACACATGCGTAACAAAAGTCCACCTTCTAATTTCTATCTTCCTCTATAACAACTGATCAATGAACAAAATGTTTATTGGTAATGACATCATTTTGAAATGCAAAGCTATCATAAGAACTAAATTTTTCGAAATACAAAAGAAGAAAATGTATAACTTGCATTAGCCTACAATATCATGATTGAAGAAGGAAACATTAATAGTGTAGCACACATTTAATGGCATGCCGATTTAACTGAGAGTGTTTATTGTGAACAAATTATTAGGTCTTCATAATGATATGGTTTTTATGGCAGCCAGTACTAAGGGAAAGAAGAGCTTATATTTTCTTTGAAATGAAGAGGGTTTATATATAGATACTCTTTACAATTCATATCATAGTTTAATTTATGGCGGAATAAAGTGGACTTTAATGTCATTAAACTGCATTCCAAATCACAAATTTTCAGACCTGTTTCATAAATTGAATGAAAAACTATGCACCTGTACACAAAAAAAATGATTGAACAGTATACACATGTAAGATTTCCTCACATTCATTATAGCTACAATAAATATATCATTACCTCTGAACCAAACTTTCATTTCAGCATTATGGAGCTTTCAAAATATCCAATATCCAACAGAATTAACCTGCAAGAGTATTGTAATATATATATATATATATATATATATATATATATATATATATATATATGGGCTACATCATTCTCAGAAAGTATAATCAATAATCCTCATTTAGAAAGAAATGTGTGTGGCTTTTGTATAAAATAAAAATGTATCTCAAATTCTGTATACACAATGTATGTATTGCTCTTATGGGATTTTTCATGCATGTGAAGCAAAGTTGAATTTTAGTATCATATAGTTCTATTTCTCATTTATTTTTGTGCAAGAAAAGATGACAACTAATTCAAAGTTATCTGTCTTTACAGATTTTGAGGTTGTCAAAGTGGCATGCATGAATAAAATAATCTTATGTTGTAAATATGATATCCTATAAATGACATGATATGTTAAGGAATGAAAGCATAATATGTGAAATAACAATAACATGATATATGAAATAAGAAAGACATGATGTGTGAAATAAACACAACAAAAAAAAACTTAATGTGAATAAATATCGGCCAAATGCTGTCATTGATGAGTTTCACATAAGCTTGTGTATTTTAACTCTATATTTTTATATTTAATTCTGCTAGGGTGTGAGACCAATACTGGAAGAAGTCCAAAATTGATGAGAGAAAGACAGTGTGAACATATTACAATGAAATCGATAACTTGGGTCATAATAATTGTGGAGTATTTACCATCACAAATTATGTTAAATTACAAGGAAATCCATATTTTTGGTGATTGCATCGCTTCATGACTTTTTTCCCTGAAGTCTTGCGCACGTTTTGATACCACATTTGTCCATATCAGACATACCTAGGGGGTGTTATATGCGAATTAGTATGCGCATGTCATTAAAATTGCTAATCGCTCCATATATTTGTGTACAGTTACATGTACATGCTGTCAATAGACAATGGCTTACATTTCTTTATTTATCTTGCTGAGGAATTGGTTTTCCACTTGATTCGTGCTTCTATATTGTTCTTCTTAAAATTGGGCAATTTTAAGAAACAATGATATACATATTGAATATAAAATAGAAAATAAAAGAATTAGAAATAATACCAAACATAATGATTTTTTTTTTTTTTTATATACAAATGTATAAAAATTGATTTATTTCACATTTGGGAAACATTATTCTTCATTATTACAGTTTTCATGTAGTTTTCTAATTGTTTAGGCTGAAATTATTCAAATATCCCCAAAATGCATAACATATGCATTATGAATAATTAATTACCTAATTATTCTAACAATTTGCATAATTGATCAAAATATATCACACCATCAGATTCAGCATGTGGAGATCTATCGACATGCAAAGTTTCAAGTTCATTGGGCATTGCGTTTCCGAGATCAATGGGGGGGGCCGCAGTATTTTCATGCAGCTAAATAGCCCAGTTCACTAAGGGTTCAAGCAGTGAGTGATAAATGATGTGAATGAACGAAAATGAGAATATGTTTTGGCCATGGACCTGTATTAGATGAATCATTATTAAAGTTAATTTGTAAGTAGTCTTCTCAGGTTAATCATTGGAAGTTTTCCTTGCAATATTTGACATATAAAGTTTATTCTTGTTTGATAACAAAATGAAATCACATCACAAACATTATTCTCAAAGCCTTAATTTTGGGAAGTGAGTGAATTAGTAATAAACATTTGCAAACAAATGCGGGTTAATTCTCTTTTCCATTAAAGATTTGTCTGAACAGTAGGATTTTGCTGGGTTTGTATGGGTACAAATGGAATTATGAAAAAATTTATCCGCATTGTTGTGCCTTTCAATGCATAAATGTGCAAATTTTCCATTATTTTCATTTGAAAAATTATTTTTAAAACATTAGCATTGTAATAGACAACTCTATGGGGATTAGTTTAGGTGATTTAAATCACGATTTCAATCCGCCAACACTGCTGTAAATTACTTCACAACACAACCAATGTGTATGTTATCTGAAAATCTGAAGAACCTTATTCAACCCACAACAATGAATAATTCATGAATCTGGGAAGCAAGTAGTGCTCTGGAATTTCAGCTGGAGAGTTTGATTAGTAAATAATGGTACTGAATTTTAAATAGCAAGTTTGATATTTTGGTTATGCCACAGTGATCATGAGATGTGCTCTTGACCAAGAATAATTAGACATACTTCCTCTGCTTCATTCGAACCTAACTGAAACTAACATTATGAAAACGATGACAAAGACAGCTGACAAAATATACAGCTCCTCATTGTACCCTCCACAATTTTTCTGGTAGACAAAGAACATCCCTTCATTGCTATTATGTAAAATAAGTAGAACAGGTGAATATGCATCTGACACCTGTTCTACATATTGTTACATACCCGGGAAGGAAAGATGGCAAGTGAGACAGCTTACTATCTCCATTAGATCACATCTCTTTACCATCATGGCATCCATATGCTATACATGCGGAATTGAAAATGTTACACTGACAGAAAGAAAAAATGCTAAATCTTTCAGTATCTGCTTCACCAATTCAAATATCAAGCTTGGCGAGGTTCTCCAAAGGGTTGGAGCTAATCCTGGAATTCCAACGACATGGGAGCAGCGTAAATGTTGTTACACTTGCTGGATGACTGTTTGGAGTAAGTAATGAATTAATATCAGGAATGAGCTTCATATGCCAAAATATAACAAAAGGAAAGTCTAATATAACGCGAATGAATAAATTACGCAATGCAAAATACATATCCACAACAAGGATGCTTGTGAGCCACTGAAACACTAGATGAATCTTCGACCACACACGGTCTAAATTTATGCCTGCGCCATCACCAGATTGGAAGTGTATGGCATACATGTACACTCCAAAAAAGAATGGTGCAACAAAATTACTAATCTTTTCACTTAAAGTAGAACGTTAATGATTTTAGATATTGGCTTAATACTTATTATTGCATAGATGGCATAAATTAAACAAGGTTATCCAAATTCAACGCTTGGAAACATTTGAAGTAATGATTATTATCAATTATAAAACGGTAAAATACAGCCCCCGATATAGCAGCTGAAGAGCTCCTCGAACGCTGCTGAGATATGTGACGACACACCCTGGACCAGTCCTGTCTAAGCAGACGATGTCCCATAACATCTTACACATTTTCAGAGCCTATTTTGTCATCTCCTCTTCACTTATTTCTTTTCCTTCACTAGCGTCAGTCTTAATGTTTAATAGTCTGTTGCCTCACTCTTAACTTCGTGTATGGTATTATTTTGATGAAAAATGCAGCGTTAAAAAATAAAGGAATCAGTCACTTGTAAACAAAATAAGACGCCATTGTATTTTCAGCTGCTTGCACGGGGCATGTTCGGCGTTTCAAGAGGGAACGAATACCATCCTGCTATTATTCGGAGGGCTTTTCAATTTGAAAGTGGGGTTTATTTCATTGATCATTGACCCTTCTCCTATGTATTTACAATCAGACGGTTTTAGCTATCAGAATCACTTTCACTTTCCCTTTATAATGGTGTGAAATAAGGTCATGTTTAAATACACCAAACTCTTTATAATTTGATAAATAATTGCATTGCAATTACGTTCATTCATTATAGGACGTCGTCTGCTTAAGCAGGATCGATCCCGAGTGTGACGACATCAAAACATCGCTATATTTCTGGCGAATCCTCGGATATTCCAGATGCTGAGAAGAGCTTTTATTTGTGTTGTTTTTATAATCACCAGATACGCAGTTGACATAAAACTTATACGATTGCCATCTGTAAGCTTCCCAGTTTCTAGTGATACATTAATTGCCATATTTGTGATTTTCTTTGAATATCTACTTTAACAAGCACAGGAGTGAGGAGACAGAAAATTTATTTCATTTCATTTTCATCCCGTACAAATAAAAAACTTAGCATCCATGACTTACAATCATCAAATACCCCCAAAAATAGATATTTAATAGCAGATAGACCACTGTCCCTTTTAAGTTTCTAAAATAGGCCTAGACTCCATACATCACAAACCATATTTATGTATATAATGACCTCTATGACCTTTGAACTTAGATCTTGAGACCCTAAAATCTAATAAGTTCATCGTCCCTCCCATATGAATACATGGGCCAAGTTAGAAGCTGATCCGCCAAACGGTTCCCAAGTTATCACAAGAACGAACCAATTTCCTGTTTATAATGACCTTTGACCTTGAGGTCGTAAAATCTAATCAGTTCATTGTCCCTCACAAATGCTTACATATGCAAAGTTAGAAGCTGATCCGTCAAACAGTTGTGAATTTTTCATTTTTATGTACATAATTACCTCTGTGACCTTTGACCTTTAACAATGACAACCCAATAGATGAATTGATCATCCCCCACCCCCACTTACAATGGATAATTATGCATGTCTACGCTTGTGTGCTAATCCAATCACACTGACCTTCGCATCCTACCTGGTACCCATGCAACACCTGGGTGGAGAGGAACAATTTGCTAAAAATGCATTGCTCAAGGGTGCATAAAGTGGTGGGGCAGGGTCCACGACCTTTGAATTCCCAGTCCTGACAACATTTGGCTTAAAGGGGAATGAAAGGTAACAAACATTAACCTACAATCATGTAGATAATTGTCAGCCTATTACAAATATCTTGAAATTACTCATGTTTGATTATTGAAGAAAGATAACAGTGTCTCAAAAAGTTGCAGTTTCCTTGTTAGACATTATCCCATGGGGGCTGCCATTTTCTTTACAAAGTAATGTCAGAGCAGTTATATTTATGAGATACCCACTGACCTATACACTAGCTATAATAACACTCATGATCACCTGTGGAATGCATGACACTGGATTTTCCCATAATACATGTAAAGCATTTTTGTAGTCATGTACATTCAAATGAAGATACTATTTGTATCAAGATATTTGGTTCAGCTGTTTCTTTTGTTAAGCAGGATTTAACATGCACAAGTTGTTTGGTCAGACAAAGGTTTGTCAATTCTACAAAAAAGTGACAAAGACCTACAACTGCTCTTAGATATCACCTGTGCGAGACAATGGGGGTACCAAGATGGCTGCCATTTTGCATTGTGGCTTTAGTTGTACAATAGCTATTCAATATGCAACATCATATCCATTATATACAGGTAAATGGACATGTACTCATATGACATCACAGTTTTTCAAAATGGCAGCCCCCATGGGATAATATCTAGCAAGGAATCTGCAAAATTTAGAGAGATTGTTCTCCTTATTAAGTAATCAAATAGGAGTATTTTCAAGATATTTCGAACAGGCTACCAATTTTCCACATGATTATCAGCTAATGTTTGTTGAGTTTCATTCTCCTTTAATTTGCATCAATAACTAAGTCATTCCATGCCAAATGTTAAAAAGAAATATAATTATTCTCCATTAAGTCTAAGCCTTACACAATTTGGCCCACATTATTAAGTTCATGGGTAATAGATATAATCAGCCAATGGAATTTTGGATTTTAAACATTGGTTTATTACATAATATGATACCTTATTTTTCAAATAGTTTGTGGGAAGGTATTTCAATATTTAACCCTAACTAGGCCTGGGGGGGGGGGGGGGGGGGCCTGGGAGGCCCCCCCCCCCCCTTCCCGAATTTTGTACGTGCCCTCGCGACGGCTGAATCTTTCGCGCTCAAATTTCATGACTTTTTCCCCTGATGTTTCACGCACATTTTGATACCTCATTTATGTGGATCGGTCATACGGTTCTGGTGTCAGATTACAATTATTGATCACATGTCAAGCAAAATGATCAAATTCTCCATTCATGTGTGTATTAGCCTATGGCAAAAAAGTAACCATTCCTAGTAATCATTACAATTTCTTGTTTATTATCACAATATTCATTTAAGAAATATGCTTTATGGTTGGAATACAATAGAATACATTAAAATTCAAGAATGAAAAAATACATCAGATTAAGAAAAAAGAAATACATATCAATAAAAACAAATAAATACATTATTGGCTTGTAATACACATGACACAGCTAATTTGGATATTAATGAGTTATGCAAATTTAATAAAACACCGTTTTACCCAATTTTCCTTCTTTTTATGTATTTGTGAGTCTTAGAGGTCCAGTTACAGCCAATAATCAATCCATTTTCATCTTCATATAGCAAAATTTAACATTTTCAGAAAAAATTAGCAAAAATTTGCATATTATGTAATAAAGTAATTAAAAAAACCCCAAAAAACAAGAATATTGAAAAAATTACACCAGGATTGTGTTCTACACAAGTTAATCTACATCTGTGCCAAATTTTATGCGCGCAGAGTCAACCGTTGCCGAGCCCCCCCCCCCCCCCCCCCCCCCCCCGGCCATAAGAACTCCCAAAATACCCCGGCCTAGTTATGGTTAAAAAATGTTTTAAAGTTTGAACAAAATGCTCATTTTCAACCAGTGAAACAATTTTTAAAGTATTAGTTTGTTTTTAAACACACCTCATACAAAATAAAATGTTGAGCAAAAACCTGCTATGTAATGACCGAGTTATTCATTTATGAAGTTGTAATGAATCAATCAAACACAAGTTGGTGATTCTTTGACAATATTTGGAGGTCTTCTCACATTTACTCTGTACTAAAAAGCCTTCAATTTATATATTTCCTGAAGAGTATAATTAATAAAACTAACTAGATATAATCAGAGTCTTTACAGCGGCAACATGTACAGTTAACAACAAAATTATTCATACCCCTTGGAAAATTCTAATTTTTTGCATTTTTCCTAAAAATGAATGGTTAACTGAATTTAATTGCACATCACATGAATACATTTAGTTATCATCTGCAAATGAATGCTGTTTCTGGTTTCACCTCATTTGCATAACAATAGAAAAGGTGAATTATCCAAACTGGGTGATGTTCAAAATTATTCATACCCTTGGTGATCTATTGACTTTGTCAAACAGTATGAATCCAGTCCTTGTGATTAATGCTCGTAACACTTTCTTCACACTGTCACAATGCTTCCGGAGGTCTCTACAGAGGTATCAGGCCAATACCTGGTCTCCAATGGCCCAATCCCCTTGAGGATGTTGTCCACACATGCCATCACCTGGTCTTCAGGGGATTCGATGGATTTAAAGCAGATTTTGTGTTTGCAGGTGGTGTAGTTTTAGACGTCATGAGGATAGGACTATGATATTGATATTTTCGTTAATATTCCTTACATTTTAATGACAATTCTGTATCTAAGTTGAAACAAAGCACTCTTCCTGGAGAGACTTCCCTAGAGGCATTCACTGTTGCACTCTGTCAAGGGAAGGTATTTCCTGATACTTTTGTTCCATTATGTTTAGGGAGGCCATGGTAGTTGTCTAAAGGTTTGGATGGTGCCAATTTTATCAGTTTATTCAGTTACACTGATTGACACATTTTTGATATGGACACCTGCAAGTGGGTACTCTAGTGAAGCTTAAAACACTGATTTTTATGTTCCAGTGCACTGTCAAACTGGTAGCATTTTGTGCACTGCAGCTGGTAACATGGAGGGCATATGGTCTAAATTTGGTTTACATTCATTTTGATATCAAGGATTGTAGCTTTCATACCAAAGATACAAAGAATATACCATATGAAGATTGATATACAGTAACAGTCAATGTGGGATGTGTATGGTACTCAAAGGTTACATATTGTTATTCATGGTGACCTGACGTTAGAGTCATGAAATGACTTTAATATCACCAACAGTGCCTTCCTGAGCACTCCGATTAAGAATGGGGCCAATGAATAAAGGTGAACCCTCCCACAGGCAGTGCAAAAGGGAAGGGCTCTTCAGGAATGGTGCTTTGCTTCATAAGTAGATACAGAATTTTCATTAAAATGCATGGAATAAATGACCGAAAATTTCAATATCATAGTCCTGTCATCATGATGTCGATAACTGCATCACCTGTAGGACACAAAATCTAATGAACTCCCTGAAGGTCAGGTGAAGCATGTGTGGACACATCCCCAAGGAGATTGAGCCATTGGAGAACAGGTACTGGCCTGATATCCCAGCAGAGACCCCTCCGGAAGCCTTGTGACGGTGTATTATATAATAAAGTGAATTACAAGCATTAATCACAAGGATCGGATTCATACTGATTGACAAAGTCAATAAATCAGCAAGGGTATGAATAATTTTGAACATCGCCCAGTTTGGATAACTCACCTTTTCTATTGTTATGCAAATGAGGTGAAACCGGAAACGGCATTCATTTGCAGATGATAACTAAATGTATTCAAGTGATGTGCAAGTAACTTCATTTAACCATTCATTTTTAGGAAAAATGCAAAAAACTAGAATTTTCCAAAGGGGTATGAATAATTTTGTTGTTAACTGTATGTGTGAAATTGATTTATTCGTTCATCAAGAAGAAAGAAAATGGAAATGTATAACATTTTTAGTGCACATCACATGGAAGATATCGTTGAAATATATGTTACAGCTTGCCAATTTCTTTATGATACAAATTCAAATTGTTTAACTTTCTTATTGTTTGATCTGATTTTGCTTTCACTTTCAACAATCATTTTGTTTTTGTCAGCTTTTATTAAAAAACAAAGAAATATGAGGGTGGACTTTCCTTTTAAATTTGCATAACAATGGCTTCTGCTACTTTTGCTATTTGGTACACCTCCCACTTATCTACTTCTGCTGCATCCCTCTTGGTTATTTCCATCTTAATTCCCGTTATACACAAAGATACATACACACTCATGTAAGTCTTGGGCATGACAGTTTGAAGGAAGATTAATTCACAAACCATTCACAACTTATCCTCATGATTTATAAGGAGATTATAGTGATATAAGCTGTCTGTGACAGTTTATGTACAAAACAAAATATTCTGTAAAGCACTTATTATAGAAGACAATGATATACGTTTCTCTAAGGCCATGTATCATGAACTGGTCCGCAAAAAGTGTGGTGCTGTTTGTACACTTGTTTCTTTCATGCTGGAGTAATGCTTGATTTGATTTTAAAAACCCTAAAAGCCATTCAAACAAACTTGCTACCATTTTGAAGCTGTCTTTAACATCTGCATACAAAATGGATTGCCTGTGTTTTGCTCAAGACAAACATTTTTGATAATACATATACTTGTCTCTCTGCTAAAATGTAGCATTTTAATACCTGGGTCCTGGAGTAAAAGGTCAAATTCCTTTACACTTGTCAATGGGTTGTCTGATAATTTGAAGTAAAGTTTTTGTGAAAATGTATCTGAAATTATTTCTAATATGAAGATGTCATCCAAGATATATATCCAGTTACAAGTTTTCCTATACATTAATGTGTTTGGTGTAAAAACTTGCTTACATGGACCTCCTTATTGACTCTTTGTACTAGGATGGACTCAGGCAGAAAGAACAATAAATGAGCTTTCACTGGACTGGCAAACAAGGACTGGGAACAAGCTGCCAGTAATAGCACATCCCAGCAAAGCAATGAAGAGGGAAGCTAAAAAGCACTTAGAGAAATCTAACTACAAGGCTCTATTCAGAACCCTCCTTTTCTCTAAGAAAGCAGTAAAGGCTTTTGACAGCACCATTAGAACCAAAGTCCGGAAGGAGATGGCCTACCTGGAAAAGAAGAACTTGTATCCCAAGAACCGAAAGGCCAAATTCGTCTGGACGTCTTTTCTTCAGAGGATCAGTGTTGCAGCACCTACCTTCTACAGTGTTGTAGAAGCTGCAATGACAAAGTCAGACAAGAGGTATTGTGAGAAAACATATCCAAAATATTCAAATCATAACTGACAATGTATTTTGCAAATATATTACAAATAATTTAAACACTCTGTCATGCAAAAATAAATTCTACAAACCACCTACCGTACATACAGTTGTCTGGTTTTTAATATATTATAATTTGTTACAAATTTAGGAACTTTTCAAAGGACATACCAGATGTATGTGATTGCATTGCTAATCTGCCTATTACTATTTATTTTAATTGCTGGTAATGAATAATCTTATGGCTCTGAAAATCTTACCTGATGACCTGAAACGTTTTTAGTTACTCTTTACTTAGGCAAGTTTGACTAAAACTGCCTAGATGGTTCAGAAGTTATCACAGTAATGATACATTTCTGAATTTCTTTTACTCTTTTACAATAACTGTGAGGCCTTTGACCATTTACATCTTATCTATACATGAAAGTCTGATTAAAACTGCTTCACTAGTTTACAAGTGATGGCAGTAACAAGATATCTGAGGAGGGTTGTGAACAGTCATGACCCTGGGATTTGTAACCTTTAACCTTTAACATCTAACATGTAATCAGTTCATTCTGTATGCTTGACTTGATTCAAGTTGGGTCAAAATGTGTTCAATGGTTTACAAGTTATAAAGGTAACAATGCATGGACAAACAAACATTCATGCTGATGGACAGTTGGAAAACCTGGCAGCATAAAAAGCTACCTTGGTGGAGCATGCATATTTTATGTTGGAAGCCAGTAATATTGCACTCTTTTTAGAAGAGACAGTAATTGAATTATTACCTGAAAGTTTGGAAGTATTATTGGTGTTCATATATATGCAACCACACAATTGAAAAATTAAATGGCAAAATTTTTTTTACATTATTAGCAAATAAAGAAAGTAGTGATTAATAAGGCCACATCAGTCAATATGGCTGCAATGGCATGCTTGTTATAAAATTGTAATGCTTTTGATTCAATGCATGTATATTTCACTTACATAAAATAACCCATTTATAGAAGATGAATCTTGGTTATCCTTTTCTTTCTGCTTAATACCTAGTTCACTGGACTCCAGGTTCACAAGATCAAGAATGGGAAACATGATCATAACACCCCTATTCCACCGTCGCCCATGTCGGCACAAGTACTTGCCAGCATCCCTTACATCTGTACTATGGAGGTGTGGTACAAAAGGAAAAGTAAGAATAATACAATAAAGAATAGCTAATTAACAGTGTACATGTATAAACAACAACTACATTTCTCAATAGATTGAATTAATTTGCCATACTACACTAAATGTAAACATGTAGTACATAAAACACAGCTAAAGGGGAAGTCCACTGTTGTATCATCTCGGCTTGAATAAAAGCATGAAATGAGAGAAGCATATCAGCATGACTGTGAGGAAAATTCAATAAGGAATAAAAGAAAGAAAATGATGATTTTCTCCAATTATCATAGAGGAAACGCAAATTGGTGACTCTTCCACACTCATTTGGGGAAATTTTCTTCTTGGCTAAATTGAAAGCTTTTCAAACAACAATATTCACTGAAACATGTACCGTAGGTTATTTTGGGCATGTTTCTCACATTGACAACTAGACAAATGGAAACTTTGTGAATTTTCAGTACAAAGCACATGGTCGAGGCACTCAAAAGGTCTGTAGATTTATGTTCCATTCATAACAAGATTGAAACTTAATAAATTTCATATTTTTCAAAAGAAATTCTAGCAACAAAACAAATGGCATTCAGTCATGTAAAAACAAGCAGTGTCCAAAATTGAGAAATGAGCTTTTCAACACAAAACCCCCCAAAACAAGCCTCACATCCAGGGGAAAAAAAGTCTGCAGTCACGAGTCTGGGCTGTTTGTCATAGAATGTTGCGATAGATTCAAAACGATGGCAAGTTAAAATTACACCAACTCTGTTGTGAGTTGCAATTAATTTCAAGGTGTGATCCATTCAGATCAACTCTTTACAAGATGGGGCCCTGAATTACTAGATGTTGTGCATGGCTGGCACAACTATCTACATCCCACATGGGTAAAGACTGTGATTCTGAAATAATCAAAGACAGATAGTCATCTCTGACAAATGAGATGTGTTTTTAAGCTGGTTTCTTGAAATTTAAACATGATGCATCAACAGATGAATAATAATTATGATTATACACTTTTGTAGAAGTCCATACATAAATGTACATCCAAAAGGGTTAACAATAAAGTTGAGTTCTGTTTGGAAACATTTGATTAAATACATTTACTCAGTCTTGCTGTAAGTCACAGGCACTGCACAGAGAAATGATATGTAGGACTGCACACACATATGGCATGCATATTTGGTCCAACGATATCAGCTTTTCTTGTCATATTTTGAATATGAAGGCATTTAAAGAACAATGCTATTCACAGGACATTTCTTCTATGATATGCTTCCAAAATGACCTAAAAAGAATGAAAAAAACTCAGTTATTTTCGAACTTTACAAGGACAGAGCCTGAACCAAGCACCAAATAAATGAAGAGTAAATACCTTATAAATGCCATTCCTTTTTCAGGTCATCAGCTCGATGCGTGGATTAGGGATGACACAGTGTGTGCAAACAGCTCGTAGGAATGCAGACAAACTCGCGCATGATAATGATGATATCATTTCTGAATGGCGCAAGACAATTGAGGTAAGAAAAGAAATTATTAAAACTAAATTGTACACAAATTACTCTTTAGCAACAATCATTATCAATATGCCTCCAAATCACTGTGGCAATTGCAAGGATGAAATATTGTCTGAGATGAAGTTAACCCTTATTAAAAATTAATACTGATAGTGATTTGTAATTCTTTTGCATTCAAATCTGATTTAGAAATTTCTTGTTAACTCTAATTAGTTATTTCCATTTGGCTTTTTTTCCCCTTTTATCATTCCATTTTTGCTTTTCCTTCATCACTCCCTCTTTTTTTGTTCTTTTATCATTGAATCCTTTTTTTATGTTAAATATCATTCTCTCTTTTTTCTCCCGTTTTTTTTTTCTGGTTTGTTTCTTTGGTTCTTTCTTTCTTTTTGTAGGGGGGGGGGGGGGGAGGTCTTCGATTTCATGCTGTTATCTAAATCTGTTCACAACGAATAGATGGCGATTAAACAAACGAGAATGGGGAGCAGTGTAGCCTGTAAAAGCTCAAACAGTGCTATGTGAAATCAAAGAAATTAACATAAGAATTGGTGAGAGAAAATATAAATATCATATTTTCTGCAAACAAAATGTTTCCTGTTTTTCACATTCATATATAATAATAAATGGTTATAAGGCAATACAAACGTTATAGCAGGTATAGCCATGAAAGATGAAACAGAAATAAGAAAAATGTGAAAAACAGGTAAGAGATTTCTACAAATCACAAAGGAAATATAAAACTATCCAATTTTTAGTACTTGAGATCATGATTCACTGGTGAATTTGAAGGTAAAGATTCAATATGCGTGCAAGAGGGTGTATATTTACAATCATTTGCATTATTATCACTAATCTACATCTCCACATTGTCAAACAAGTATTATTCCAAAACAGGATTGTCTGTAACTTTTCACCTACTTACCCAAAATGTATTGCTCACTTCAACCCAATATTTTGATACATGGACCTGCAAATCTTTAACTGCACACATAATGGTTCTAAAAATAAAGAGAAAGCAGGATGTACAAGCAGCCAATATGGAAGGAACACAATAGAAACATAATACCTCCAAATAGCTTCCTTGGCAGGGCTATGAAAAGAAAATATTTTAATTTTTATCTTCTTTCTTCAGAAAGAGAGTCAACCTGACGAGGCCGGGCCAAGTACACAACGTAAGTTCTAAAGCACACAAGTATCCTGTGCATATGCTAATATTACAGCAGCAAGCTTCTTGAAGATAGGAATATTTTGGATGAGAAAGAGTACTAAAGTACCCATGACAACTGCCATAACATCCCACCAAAAGCAAAAGGATCAACAAGATGCAGACTTAGAAGATAAAGTGTTATCTTTAAGTAATTAATGCAAATTTCATGAAACAATAGTTGACAATGTTAATCAGATTTGAAATAATATTACTGATAATCTTCTTTAAAAGCAAAGCCATCTAGCTACTTTACTTTGCATTGGTGAAATTGAAGATGTTAGATGTTTGTTCGCTTCATTACTCTTCTACTTTTGGGGTTGCTTTCAACAAAACTGAACATGACCAACATTTCACACATTCACAGCACTTTACTGATGCACTGTTTCAAAAAAAGTTATCTCCAGAATAAAAAACCAATGCCCTTTCAGAAGATACCAAATGCATATAAATTATTGTAAATGAAAATGAGATTAGTTTTACTCCTTTGTTCTTCGTAGTTACCTCATGAAAACAATTTTTCCACCATATGATTACAGCATGGTTAAATGCCTAATTCATGCCCTTGTAAAAAAAAAACCATAGTACCCATGGTGATTTGATAGTAATTTGACCAAATTACCATCAAATCATGGTAATTTGGTCAAATTACCATGGGTATTACGGTACATTTTTAAAAGCCTCTAAACATGGATATCTATAGAAAGCACCGTACATACTGATTTCCTGATGGTAAAATTAGTGACTATGCATAACCTAGTTTGTAAGTCACACAAAACATGTGACAAAATACATACTTTCATTGATAGCAATTCACTTACTTTTTTTTTCTTCCTCACAGATCCAGGGTTTGCCATCTGCATGGATAATGTACAGTGGCCCCAAAAGGCTGGGCATTCCACATTGGCCAATCAAAATAACATGCACTTGGTAACCAATGGCTATGCTGTTGAGAATAGAGTCTCTTTCAGAGAAATGACAGATCCAGCCACTGTAAAAGCCTCAGAGGTCCCAGTCAAAACCTTTCTCCCAGATCAACATGACTATAATGTCCTCAGGAAGAGAATGGAGTGCATAGTACAAAGAATATTAGTGGCTAACATGGAAGAATTTGCCAATCACACTCCAACTGCGCACATCCCACATAAGTTCTCAAAAGAAATGGCACAAAAAAGTAAATATGTAAGTAAGATCTATATTCCTCAGTAATGATATCATCTAACCCTTGTTTAAGAACAAATGAGTTTTATTTTATTCAGTGCCAAATATGAGAGAAATTTATCAAATGAGGACTGGGTAAATTACTTTTATGAAATGTATGAAATGTACATTGTCAATGACTCACAAAATTGTAAGGGCCTACCAAAATCACCTCATGCAAATGAGTTCATCATTCGATCTATCTGCACTCATGTTCAGGCTGTCTGCATCTATGGTATGAAACCATCAGTCTTCATGCCATAGGTTCATACCGTCTCAACAAGAGAGGCTAGATCATATCATGAATGAATAAGCACATGCATCTTTTGTTTTATACCATCAAACTCCAAGATTCTAAAATCACCAAGTCTTACATCATGATCATGTATACTTGTATAATGTATGATATGATTTGGATATAAATTACAAATATATGTATCTCTACATTATTAAAAACATATTACATGCATTTTCTTTAAAGGCCAACATTGGTATAGTGCAGCATGACCCTTCTTCAACAGGTGGAACAATGAAGATACTTACCGATATCTCAAAGTATGTCCCCGATGACTTTCAGGTCCCTCTCCATGGAGACCAAAAAACGGTGGAACTGGTTTACAAGGCCAAGATAGCAAGGTGCACTGCTGAAGTCAAGAAACATCGACTCAAAGAGTTCCAGCCAGTTCCACAGGAATTCCATTTCCGAACACTAGTCATGAAGGTATGTCTGAGAATGCTGCAAAAGAAAATAAACACCTAATAAATGTGCTCCGTCTCCATTGCTCCTCTCCCATCCCTCCCTTTTTCATGCCATCCTACCCTTCTCTTGTTCGTACATACGCAGGATGCTACATGTATGCAGCCAATATTTTTAATATTAGGTTTTCTCAACAGAGAATATTGGTCACGCTGAACAAACTTTTTATGCGGTTTACGGTTTATAAATTGTCTCAACTCAATAACACTATCTGGTCACTTATATTTCAGCTGTAATCCTCTATAGCAATAATCAGAAGTAAATATCTACTGACAAGACTTAGTGCCACACACCGTTCACTCATATTCATTTTCTCACCAATTCTTGTATATTCATGCAGGACACCATCCAAGAATTGTATGTGCCCACAAAGGCAAATGAGAGAGCTACCCTTAAACATCTGAGGTATCGATTCCGTCACCATGCTGTGAATGACACTACAAGTAGCTTTAATCACACAGACGACTTCTTATTGGTGAGTACCACATGTACTAGGTGTTACAAAAAACATTTCCCACTTTTGATGCTTAATAGTTTGAAACCTACACATGTATATATCACATAACACTGTCATTGATATGAGTAATAGCTGAATAGTGTACAATTTATTTGGAAGTAATTAGAATATGAAAGCATAAATCAGTGACATTCAATCAATGATTAATTTTAAAGTTACATTCCAGATTTTGGTCAAATGTTTTCCCTCTGTACACAACTTGAACTTTACACAGAAATCAATGATGGTTTATCCCTCAAACCTACTAGAATTCTTTAATACAAAATGTCCTTGTTCACATACATGTATCATTCTGAAGTATTACATATACCTGGATATTCATATACTAGTACCTGCAAATCATTTTTCTTTTGGCAGTTTGTGTGTTGTGCGTTTGCAACCGGCTATGCGAAGAAGGAACTTGAAAAATGCGCAGACAACCCTCCATCCCTAAAGGACACTGCTGAGACTGTTGTTAATAGAGTTTGGCATCAGCTGCCCATAAACTCTATTGCAGATGTCATCAATGCTGATGTTAACGATGAACAGTTCTGCATTTGCAAGAGAAGTATGATGTTAACGATGAACAGTTCTGCACTTGCAAGAGAAGTATGCACTGAAAGAAATTATTATAATATAATCAATTAATAATCATGTAAAATATATTTATGAATAAACCTCTCTGTCACCAATTGCACAAAGCAAGTCCAAAGGAATGTTGAGTTCTGGGAAAGGTGCAAAATAATTTGTGAGCTTTCTCATTCATTTAATGTCAGTTTTGCAGAAAAGCATAGTAGAAACATCCCCTGAAAAAGATTGCTCCAAAAATACTCTTATATTAAAAATAAAACTAGAAATAGCTCAAATGTTCAGCTCAAACATTCATGGTTCCAGTGTGTGCAGTATATACCCATTTCTGTGTGCAGTAGGTGTGCTTTTCAGCGATTGGGTGAATTTCTGATCTTTTTTGATGATTCCAAAACAGCACAGTATAAAACAATTATTATGTAGACCTGATCAGCCTTTCCCATTTCCTTTAAGACAGTTTCTTTCACAATATAATTACATGACCAGAACTCTACTTTACCAGTTAATACACATTCTTCTTATGCACAATTTTTCTCATAAAGCTCATGGTAGTAGTGGTGGTGGGGTACTGGTGGTAATAACATCAGTATAACATCATCAAGATCATTATCAGCATCAGAAACATTATAGTCATCTACATTATCATCAATAAATTTATTATTAATAACTGGTGTTACTATTGCAATTCTCTTGTCTTCCATACAGAAATCGTAGGTGCAGAGATGATCGAGTGTACTAACGTATCATGTGAGAGGGGCCGCTGGTTTCATAAATCCTGCGTGAAAGCAGGAAAGGCAAAAGGAGACTGGTTCTGCAGCTTGGAATGCTCCTGCTCAGGCCAGTCTACCTTCTGCTTTTGCAGGCAAAAAACCAGCAAGCCTCTCAGCTATACATGCAAAAACAAAGACTGCCCCAACGGACTCAAATTCCATAAGCGCTGTGTAAGAAGCACAGGAAAGCCCTCTGGTAAGGAGATAATAAATTCATATACCTTTGAAAGAGAATAAAAAATACACTTAGTAATTGAATATCCACATAGTAGCATAGAAATATAATTGTTCTAGCATGCCTACACTCACTCATGGAAGGGAGATGTGTCATTTTGGTAAAAAAAAAATGTTCTGCTTTCATGAACTCGCATGTTGATAGCTAGAACAAACATAAATGTGGACACATAATGTAGGGGAACTCTTCAGGTTTTTGCAAATTTCCAAAATAAAGATCCACTTTTATAAAAATAATATTTGTTATTAAAAAAAAAAATTATGTTAAAATTAATATTGCATTATAAAAGCTTTATCACTGTAAAGGTTGACATTGTGACACTATGCACATATTAAAAAGGTGGGGTTGTGGTTATACATTATATAATAACCAAAGTATGAAGAAAATATTTTCAACTATCTACATGTATTACAGTACCTCTTTGTACAATTCACATTACAGATGACAAAAAATGGTTCTGCTCCTCAAGCTGCAGTCAAGGCATTACTTCTGAAGACAACCTGGGCAATTACATTGCTAGTGCTACCTGGCGATGCCTGTTAAACGAGGCCCTAAGAGATGCTGAGAGGGAAGGGGACGGTGAAAGCATGATCGCCCATTGGCGGGTCTACGTGCCAGAGTTCTTTAAAAGGCGACATCCGAGGTACTTGAAAACGGCTCACAGGATGCTTGCAGGTATTCACACACAGCTCTTACATGAACATCATAACTCTCAATCTCTCCCTGCAAATGAATGTAAAGAAACATATGGTGTCTATATACATACATGTACATATAAATATACATATCAATGTGTGCGTGTATATATATATATATATATATATATATATATAGACGGGTGTGTGTGGGCGTGGGTCTGTTTAGCAGTATGTCCGAGGAAATTTTTGGACAGAGAACAAAAAAAAAAATCATGAGAACAATGGTCCTCGGAAGCTGGACAATAGTCCTCGAACGTCGAACAATGAATTTGTGCTTTATTCCGTCGACTGTCCGAGGACGAGGAACAATAGAGGAACAATACTTGTCCTCGGAAGTAAAAGCAATGTAAAGCTGTGTGTGTGTGTGTGTGTAAAAATGTTATTTTGCAAATAACTTCTTCCAGACAAAGACAACAAATTATACATTGATGCAAAAGTTGAGTCAAAGGTTCGTACGTTATTCTAATAGGTGAAATATGTACCCCAAAAGGAGTAAAAAGCATATTTATGATTACCTCTTAATCACCGATTATTCTTTTTTCAAATGCAGGAGGTGCTGGTTGCCTTGCTGAAAGGCTCAGAAATGAAATCGTCTACAATCGTACGATAAACTTGCATGGAGGAGCTGGGAAAAATATCGCCCTAGACTTCTTTATTGAACAACTCAATCACCATTTCAAAGGTACAATATCCTGTTAAACCCCTTCTAACATTTACTTTGGCATCATTAACCCCAAGATATCCTCCCTAATGTGATGATAAAATTATTTTTGGTATGCCTTAGATTACCAACATGTTTATGGGGATGAAAAAACAATGCCCAGCTAGCTGCCGCCAAACATTACAGCCAAACACATAGAAAGGTCTACAGCAGGAAGTACAAAGGTAAAATTGAACTGAAGATTAAGGAGCCCATACCGATATTCTCACAAAGCGTATCAATAGCTTTACACTGCCAATGGCATCAGCACCATTTTGAACGAAGGAAAAAAAATGTTTTTAACTATTTGATTATTATTCTAGAATATTGTAAAATTACACGAGTAGTGCGGTAATTCTAAAAAAGTAATTATTTCATCTAGAGTGCGGTCAACATTTGAAAAAGTGGACCTTTCTGAGGGAGTAAAGGGACTGATTAGGTCTGCGGATGGGGGATCAGGGGCCATGCCCCTCCGAGCAGGGGGGGATACAGGATTTTGTACAGGGGGGGGGGGGGGGGGGGGACACAAATGCAGGTTTGTCAATTTGCTCGGAGGGAGACCTGTATTTTCTTTGTCACGCCAGCACTCCAAAAGTCGCTCAATGGTGGGGGGGGGAGGGGGCAGGGGGTTAAGGACTCCAGTCTCCCTCCATAATTCTTTGACAAGTAAAAATAACAATGAAAAATAGGTTATTGTTCTAAAAGGGGAGGCACAATAAATAAAGGGGCATAATATTTGCCCCTAAGGGGGGGGGGGGGGGACGGGCCGGATGTGCCCTGCATATGCGGCACTATAACCGCCACTCCCCCTCCCCCTCCCTCGCAAGCGTGAAAGCTCTGACGTTTCCGTTCCGTAGCAAATTTGAGAGAAACATAAGGGCTCATAGCAAAAATCCTTTGAGGCAGAAAGTTACAGTTCCACGCCCTGACTGCACTGTACGTATGAAAAACGGGTGGGGAGTCAGTCCCCCCTTCCTTTGCGAAGCGTGAAAACTTTTTGTTTTACAAATTTTGAGAGAAAGATAACGGCTCATTGCATCTTTTTAGGGTTTGGTCTCTCACCCACCCCCCCCCCCCCCCCACCAGTTTTTCCCTCTCGCTTGTTTTGCCCTCATTACCCCCTGGCTACACGCCATGATTAGACCATTTGCTTATTAGACCAATTGGTTTTAGCCAAAACGGAAATTGGAAGTGAACATTAGTCATTAGCATGATTAGACGAACTGATATTGTGTGATAATTTAGACCAAGACAAGTGGTGTTTGGACCAAACGAAACATTGAATCGAGGAATTGGTGATGTTTTAATGTTAGACCGAATGATGTTAGAGCATTTGGCAATTTAGCATGTAAATGCATCCACCCCACACCTCATGTCATGGTTGGAGCTTCATTGTGCTTACCATCCCACCATCATGCCCACTCAGGCACTCTTCTCCCTCTCCTCAATCAATTCATGCATAGCAATAATTATGGGGAAATGTTTAAATATTTCTGACATTTATCAACCTCCGCCATACTAGTAGTAGTATTACTAATACTCCGAGGTATAGTGGAGCTAGACGTAGTCTCACCGGAACAACCGACGATACTGTCAGTGAGACTGAACTTAATGGCACTGCCAGTGCCACTAGGCCTAACAGCCATCATAGGCATAGCCATGGCGTGTCATGTCATCATGCATCTAGGCGATGGGCATTTATTATAATTAGTCTCGGCCTAGGCCTACTCTAAGTAAGTACTTTCATGCAAATAAAGCCAACAATGAACGTTGCCCAAAGTTGAATCGCTTAAAAAAACTTTGCTTTACAAAATATATGTCCAGAAATGTCGAATCTAGATAAAGTTGACGTACCTGCCTTTCTGGATTTTTATACGTTGTTTAGTTAAACTTCAAGGAGGCAAGCTTCCTACCTCCAGCTTGATCCCTGGCCTTGCTTAACTTGGAATTGGTACATGGTATACCGTACTTCGCCTACATGGGCGCTAGGTGCGCGCGAGATATTAATATTATTAAAATTGATAGGCATAGCGCAGCTTCCGCCTCGTGGCGCCGCGCCAGCAGGCAGACCATTAACCATGAACGTACGTCCGGCCGTGCCGCGCATTCCATGCAGCGCAGGCGTAAACGGTCGGCGTCTTTTTTTTTTGTAACCAAGCCTAGGCAGATTTCGCATTTTTTCATGAATATTCATGACGCAGGGTCGGGAAACGGTTCCGATTGGTCTTCATGACAGCACGGTCGCCGGTAGGGGGAAAAAAGTCCCTGGCCTGCACGCACGTACACATAATTATGATCGTATGTGTTCAACGTGTAGGCGCCTAGCCTACGTTTTTGCACTGAATCTATTATCGATCTAAGTTAGATCTTAATATAAGAGTTAGAATTGCCTCCACGTATCCCTCAAAATGCTGGCCTAATAATAGACGTGTGGTAGACCCAACTTCAAAATGGAATCGGAATGTGATGGTGTGATATCATCAAATTTGCAGCTATGTTTAGCCAAGACTCTAACTACTCTAGATCTACTCTAACTAGGCCTAGACCAATTTTGTTACAATTTTCAATTTCAGTTAAGTTTAGATTAAGTGAATGTTATTTTAAGGTCAATGAGCATGAGGAGTTAGACCTATAGATCTAATCAGTAAATGATTGATGATGGGGGTAGATCTACATCTAGATGATTTTAGATCTACCTACAATAACTAGTTACGCACTTTGTTTTCATCAGCTAAAAGGTCACCAAAATAATTCGTTTTCTTGGTACTAACGTTAGTACTACTATTGGAACGTTAGTAGTAGTCTGCTTCTCAGTTCACTTTCAGTCCTGAAGACTCTTGCAGTTCTAACTCAAGGCAATGTGCGTTACAGGAGCAGGGTGCAAGTGCTAATTACAGTGTGCATGCAAGGAAATTTAATTTCTAACGTGAACAGTAAGACTCTAACGTTGTTAGACCTAGCCTAGAGTCTGTGTCTTGATTCTGCATATTGTAAAGTTCATTTGTGGAGAACATTACGATGGGCAATTGTCAATATACGCATAGCCTAGGCCTAGACCTATTTTCAGAGTAATGCCAGTGGCAGTGTCAATTTTGGTCGGAAAAGGAGGGTACGTGTCCTCAAAAGAGCTAATTACTAAATTAGATCTACGCACATGCAATAAATTAATGCAAAACTTGATTTTGAAATTGACTGCTCAATCCAATTTTTTACGTGTCACATTGCATAGGTGGGGTGAATATGTTGAGAATTAAACAATACATACATGAACGTAGGCTCGCAAGGCGCTTAGCGTACAAGTTGAACACACACGATCGAAATATAGCGTTACACGCTAATATGCGTACGTACGTACGTGCAGGCCAGGGACTTTTTTTCCCACCGACCGTGCTTTCATGAAGACCAATCGGAACCGTTTCCCGACCCTGCGTCATGAATATTCATGAAAAAATGCGAAATCTGCCTAGGCTTGGTTACAAAAAAAAAAGACGCAAACGGTCGAGGGCTCGCAACCATAGACGTATTATAGATTTACTAGACGGAAAGCAGCACGCGCGGAAATCATTACGCGAATGGAATTAGGCCACGCCTCTTGGGGACCATTAGAAAGGACGATAAGCACCCGTTATCGCCGTGATATCGATAATAGCTGTTGCATTATTAATTTTTCTTGCGCTTGTCATTTTATTGTGAGACTTTGATTGGATGCTATGTTATGAATATGTATCTATTTCGATAGTATCGATCAGGGTTATGTTAATTTTTTTGACCTCAAATTCGTCACTCAAGATCAATTAATTATGCAGATTATATGCAATGACGTCACCCGCACGAAATGAGAGATTTTAGTTCAAAAGTACAAGGTGAGTAGAGCTCAAATTGCGAGTAAACTATATAATTTAATTCATTAATAACAATTAGTTGTACTATTCTAGGTGATCTATAATAATTTCTCTACAATTTAAAAGGATTGACAAGAGTTGTGTTGAAAAAGAACTGAAACAATTTTCTCTCGAAATTACAGTTCTAAATTTATCGTCGAGAGGTAGTTTGACACGGAGATGGCTGTCCTCACACGCTGCGGCTCATGACAGCTACCCAGGCAGTCCCGGGTCAGTTCCAGCCACCGGCGCGGTGGCTACAGCGTCAAAAATGCAGTGCATGCAAGCAAGAAATATTGGATCTAAGTAGGCCTAAATCTAGATCTAGATATAACGTTAGTCAACTCTTTGAATTATGATAGACTATTTCATAAGTTTTTCCTCATGTTGTCCATCTATATGCTGCACACAAGTACACAAGTGTATTCATTAGTCCAACTTGGCCTTGGAATCTTGTGGATCTAACGTACGGTTAGAATAGATTTGGAGACTGAGTGTGACTGTGCGACTGTATGGTGGGATCTACTATTTTCAACTCACAATAATTGTTGACATTTTATTCCATAAACGGAAGTCTGAAGAATAGTACCGTATCTTGAGTAGATGTAGACCGAAAATTCTGTCTCTCGTTCGGTAGCTCTTCACTTAGAGACAGAAGCGCTCCATACACTCGCCTGTGCAAACCGAATGCACATTGACTTACACACTAGGGCCTATAACAGTTGAATACGGCTGGAAGATTTTCAAACGGAGAAAACCTTGGACCCTGAATTACCTGAAAAACGAGCAATAAAAGGAATAACAGTCAAATTGGTAAGTTGAACATGTTCGTTTAAGTATAGAGCCTAGGCCTAATCTATTTAATTTACACAAATATTGTTAAAATGTGAATATTACGATTTTTAAAAACGACATGCCTACTGCCTCTCGGCTGTCAGTGAGTTTGCACAGGCGAGTGAATGGAGCGTTTCTGTCTCTAACTTTAAGCGAAGGGCCGACCCTATCCAAATAAGAGGCTAACGAACGAGAGACAGAATTTTCGGTCTAGAGTAGATGTAGACTCACTTAGCTAGGCCTAAAAAAGTTAGGGCTAAAGCTGTGTTTGGGAACGAATTCAAAGTAACCATGTTTGATAAGAAATTATGATGGATGTAGACTCTTTTCAACTTCACTTTCAATTCATGCCTGACTGTGTTTTTGTTCTATTATCATACATTCACGGGTATTAAGTATATCAACAAGAAAAGAGACTTTTGCCACTGGCGACGTGTCAAATACTTCACATTATTTTTACATTATCTTTGTTCATGATTACATTTGATTACGGTCCCGTCCGGTTACATTTTTAAGCTTTATTTACTTGTTTACATATTTGCAAAGATTTTGATTTGGAGATCGATTACAATTAAAGTGCATTGACCGAGCCCCGTCTGTCATAATTAGAAATTGCCGTCGCTGATTCGCCCAATCTGTTGCGTTGAAGCAATGAATACATTACCATAAATGCATATATTACTGAATTTGACCTTTCTTACTGCGCATGCCCCAAGCTGATGTGCGAATTTGTTTTCATACCACATACAAACACAGGCTACTCTCGGGGAGCATCTTACAAAATGAATCATGCATTTACGCTCATGAATTATGCAACGGTGCTTATCGGGCCTTCTAATGGACCCCGACAAGATGGCGGAGCTTTAGGGGCCTGCTCGCAACTGAGGGAGTGTCTTCCAACATTTTCCTCTCAAGCGACATTTCCAAGTTGTTGGTGTTGTTGTTGATTACTGTTATACGCGGCAATCAGTCATTTTGACTGTCACTGCTTTCTTTCATTAGAAGTAATCATTCCATGTCAAAATCCTCCATCATGGTCAAGCACGGCTATTTAATGTAAGGGCCTTAATTGAGAGGGGATGACCTTAGCGAACAAAGGGGCGGAGCCTGGGGGGGGGGGGGGGGGGGGGGGGGGGGGGGGGGGGCTCTGTGATGACCTGTCACCCTCCCCCCCCCCCCCCACACACACACAAAAGAGGATTTTGCAATTTTGCAGTAGACCCTAATTATTTTTAATTTGCGAGGCATATCGCGACCAAAGGAACATTTTTGGCCATCATTGGAACAGCATTTCGTAGCACTTTCAATCCGACATAGGCAAATCAAATCTTTGAATCATTTATTTACAAACACACACACACACACACACACACGTTTACATGGCTTTACTTCCGAGGACAAGTATTGTTCCTCTATTGTTACTCGTCCTCGGACAGTCGACGGAATAAGGCATAAATTCATTGTTCGACGTTCGAGGACTATTGTCCGGCTTCCGAGGACCATTGTTGTCATGATTTTTTTTTTGTTCTCTGTCCGAAAATGTCCTCGGACATAATGCTAAACAAACGCACACACACACACATATTTTCACATATTTTCAGTTTTTCTCGAATATTACCAAGGTGAGTCAAAGCTCGTACCCATAAATTGTTGTCTAGCCTTGCAAAAGAGGACTAAACGAGTCTGAACAGGGTGTAAGCTTTCACTGACTACAGTGTATTTATAGCTTGCTATATACGCGGGCTATATGCATGCACATACATTTATATTTTCAGTGTCAAAAAAAGAATCCCTGCAACAGCTTAATCATTCAAAAGTACATACATAAACCAAACCCAAGTTGGTTTGGTCCTAACGTATAAAAGTTGTTTAATTTTGCCCACCCCCTCCCAAAACAGATAAAATTACACAAATTAGCGAAGTTCAACTAAGATTTTTTTAATTGCCTTTCTTATACCTCCAACATATATGTTTTTCTTCAGGTAGTGATGATGGCTGGTTTTTTTACTTCAAGAAATAAGCACGATATTAATAATGCAGATTTGCCTCTCCCTTTTCTTTATATTTTATTGTTTTCTTTCTTCTCTTTTTTATACACTAGAGTTTCTGAGGCATTCCTGTGGGCGGTATACCCCGTCTACTATACACCGTGCTGGGAAGCTCTGTGGGGCGCTGGGGGAGGAGCTCGACCAGAAATTTATCGAGGAAATCTGCAACGCAGAATGTGGGACCAACAAATCTCAGGCAAACAGATTTGCTCGCTACAAGGAAGATGTTAAAGAGTTCTTAATAGAGTTCAAGACAGACAACTTGTTCTGTTTAGAAGAAGGGCGTTGTATCCCGTCCGTTATGCAATATGTGTACAAATGCAGCTCTATGACCTACGAAGAGGCAACCGACTTAAAGCAGAAAATAGTTACCTACAACCAAGAGTTTGACAACGAACTATCCCTTGATTTAATTCCATAGGTAAGAGTTTCAGCGTTTTAATGAGAGCAAAAAAGGAAAAAAATAAGCGCTCAAACTTTTACCTAATAGCAACTAAGCGCGTTACCAAGGTATTACACTGGGTGATTTCACGCTCGGTGTTGGTGTTTGGTGTTAGTGTCTATTTTGCCCCGAAATCGTGATCTATTAAACACCGACTATGAAATGAAAAAAAATCAGTCGGTGTTAGGTGTTGACCTCTGATTTTTTTGACGTAGTTCCGGTTGCCGGTGTTTGTTTTTTGTTAATAATCGTCTACTGAACCGAGCTCGGCCGTCGGTGTTTAATTTCATGTACAAATTCCCATTCACTAACACTATACCCCTAGGGATTAAGAAATACCGATTTCACGGTCGGTGTTGGTGTTGGTGTTTCTAGCTATGGGAAATTTTGCTGATTAGTCATGAGAAATAAAGACAGTAGGCGCTATTCGAAGTGTAATTTCATAGGCGTTAAGAGGTATTATGGGGTATTATGTTCATATAGGCCTGATATTAGATCTAGGCCAGCATTTGGTCTAACGTTCGATCTAGAGCACACGGAAAGGAACTACTTTTGCTTTTTAATGGGTTTGAAGGAGTGAAGAAAAATTCCGACCTAATTTTCTTTTTATGATAGATTTAATAAAAATGACGTTAGATATTCCGTAGTTAAAGACCAGAGAATCCACATCATTTATCAGGATGAGATCTAAATCAACATTTACAATACGAAAGCCATGAATCTTCACGGCTAATCTGTGCCAAGGCCTGAAATTTGGCTGTTTGCCCTGTACGCGCTACGCCGTCCGATCCGGCGTCTAGCTGCATTAGCTACCGCAGCATTTTCTGCTGCAAGTGAGAAATTCGAGAGAAATCATATCTAAACTTACTGTTCCTGTCAAGACCATCCATTTCTGTGAAGTTTCTTACCACACTCTAGATCAAACAATTATTTATTTTAGAATTGCCGGACTACTCGTGTAATTTAAGGATATTCTAGACTAATAATTAAATAGTTTTAAAGTAGAACACTGAAGAAAATCACAAATATGGCAATTAATGTATCACTAGAAATTGGGAAGCTTACAGATGGCAATCGTATAAGTTTTATGTCAACTGCGTATATGATGATTATAAAAACAACATAAATAAAAGCTCTTCTCAGCATGTGGAATATCCGAGGATTCGCCAGAAATATAGCGATGTTTTGATGTCGTCATACGAGGGATCGATCCTGCTTAAGCAGACGACGTCCTATAATGAATGAACGTAATTGCAATGCAATTATTTATCAAATTATAAAGAGTTTGGTACATTTAAACATGACCTTATTTCACACCATTCTAAAAGGGAAAGTGAACTGATTCTGATAACTAAAACCGTTTGATTGTAAATACACAGGAGAAGGGTCAATGATCAATGAAATAAACCCCATTTTCAAATTGAAAAGCCCTGCGAATAATAGCTGGATGGTATTCGTTCCCTCTTGAAACGCCGAACATGGCCGGTGCAAGCAGCTGAAAATACAATGGCGTCTTATTTTGTTTACAAGTGACTGATTCCTTTATTTTTTTAACGTTGCATTTTTCATCAAAATAATACCATACACGAAGTTAAGAGTGAGGCAACAGACTAACATTAAGACTGACGCTAGTCAAGTAAGAGAAATAAGTGAAGAGGAGATGACAAAACAGGCACTGAAAAATGTGTATAATGTTATGGGACATCGTCTGCTTAGACAGGACTCGCCCCTCTTGTGTCGTCACACATCTCAGCAGCGTTCAAGGAGCTTTTCAGCTGCTATATCGGGGGCTGTATTTTACCGTTTTATAATTGATAATAATCATTAATTCAAATGTTTCCAAGCTTTAAATTTGGATAACCTTGTTTAATTTATGCCATCTATGCAATAATAAGTATTAAGCCAATATTTAAAATCATTAGTGTTCTACTTTAAACAATTTTCTTTCCCTTCGTTAAAAACGGTGCTGACGCCATTACCAGTGTTAAGCTATCGATGCGCTTTGTTGGGATATCGGTATCGGCTCCTTAATCTGAATAGCGGTGTTTGAGCTCGATTTTAGGAGAATTTTCGCTCTAAACACCAACACCAAACACCAACACCGAGCGTGAAATCACCCATTGTGAACTTTCTTCTGAGCAAAGCTTCACATGCACATTTCACTTTATTCATTACCCTGAGGAAAGTCCGTGAGGATCTAAAATTTGGTTCAAATAAAAAAAAGTTGGAATTGAATGCAGTACCAATGTCTTATCTGGAATTCATTCATTGTATCTCACTTTGTATATCCAAAAGCCCTGATAAGGGGGGAAATAAATTATTTTTCTTACATTTTCAAGATCATTTTTGGGCGTAATTTTTAAAAGGGTCACAAAAACACGATTATTTGTGTGTCACATCAAATTTGGTGTATTTAAGGTATAGGCCATACCGGTTTGCAGGGTTGGGTTATACTTGTATAATAAAGAGGTACATGCGGTTCCATCATTTATAGACGTCGCGTCGTCTTTGCGATCGTTCCATGGCTGTTGATACAAATCAAGATCTTCCGCAGAAGTATACCCAGTGTATAGCCTATATAATTTTCAAAATGAGAGCCCTGAAGGTTCGAAAATTAAAAGATTTGTTGTTACTGATTGCATGCATGCGTAATTTCAAAGATCTCAAATGTGTTTCATTTTATTGGGAGGCAGTACTCAGTGGCACGGGGCAAGTGACGGCCCCACGAGGAACTCCATAGAGGGAGGGAGGGAGAGAGAGAATGATAATGGATTTTTATTTTGTTATGTGACCTTTATTCGGGGATTGAAGAAAATGAAGGAAGTTACATATATACAAGTATAAATATATACACATTTTGTGGGGCTGAAATTAAAGAACAAATTTAGGTAATTAGCCAAATCGAAATTGAAAGATATTGCAAGTCAACTTTGTTTTTCATTTGGAATATATTTCAATGTCGATTTGCCTATTGTGTGTGTGTGTTAGACAGAGAGAAAGGGAGGGGTGTTATTATCAAAGTGATGATTTTTAACTTTTCACTCTTTTCTTTCTTTCTTTCCTGATATGCATTTGAGGGCAATTCCAAACGTTTTAGAATGACATATGCAAAGAATTTGCAAGTTTTTAACAAAAAGAATACTATGAATATGTTGATAAATATTTCAAAATTAATAGTGCAATAACTGCATTCATAATACGAGCTATAGGTGCTTTTACAACGGGTGAGTTTCATGTCAACCATTCATCAGATTTATGAATTATTAAACGCCAATTCCACCCTAACTAAAAGTTGATTAGAATAAATAGAGAAAAATGCAACAAACATAACACGGAAAATTTCATCAAAATAGCATGTAAAATAAGAAAGTTATGGTATTTTAAAGTTTCGCCTAATTTCGCATAACAGTTTTGTAAATCCTGCTCAGTATGCAAATGAGGGACCAGTGACGTCACCCACTCACTATTTCTTTTGTATTCTATTATGTGAAATATAGGATATTTTAATTTCTGCACATTTCACAATTAGGAAGCTCTCACTGAATTGTGTATAGGTTGCAACAATGGCAATTACACATTTTCAGCGAGGAATCAAACCTTGTTTCACATTATAACAAGGAAAAATTAAAATATTTCGTATTTCATGTAATAAAATACACAAGAACTAGTGAGTGGGTGACGTCACTGGTTCCCTCATTTGCATACTGAGCAGGATGTGCATATAACTGTTTTGCGAAATGAAGCTAAACTTTAAAATACCATAACTTTCTTATTGTGCATCTTATTTTGATGAAGTTTTCAGTGTTATGCTTGTTGGATTTTCTCTATTTATTCAAATCAACTTTTTGTTAGGGTGGACTTGGCCTTTAAGCCCCAGTCCCATATAGGCCCCGGATAACCCCGGATTAGTCCGTAGCGATCCGGGGTCCGATCCGTTACTTGGCCGGAATGGTCCGGAATGGTCCTTGTATGTCCGGGATGATCCTTGGGCATCCGCCAACGTCCTGGGGGTAGTCCCGGAAGTTTCTGACTGTCAAAAACTTCCGGGATGATCCGTGACGAGCGTTCATCCGTAGTCATCCTGGACAAAACCGGGACACATCCTGGAATCCGCCGGGTAGGTCCGTATCGGTCCTGGAAGGTCCGTGAAGCCGCCTGCATGGTCCTGGACGATCCTAGACAGTCCGGGAAGGAAAAATACATGCCGGATCATCCCGTTTGACATACGGACTGTTACGGAATGTTCAGGACCATGCCGGCGGCTTCACGGACCTTCCAGGACCGATACGGATTCTAAATGAATTTCATGTTTTACAGGCCGGAAAAGTCACGGATTGACCCGGACGACCACGGTTGACTTACGGACAATTCAGGAATAGTTACGGATCATCCCGGATCATCACGGATCATCACGGATAAACCAGGATCATCACGGATAAGCCACGGATGACGACGGACAAGTCCCGGACAAACACGGCATACATACGGCATACATACGGATGACTTACGGACGTTAACGGAGACTCCCGGATCATACAGGACAAAGCAAGACCCCTATAAAAACCCATGCATTTTCAGAGATTTTCAAACCACTCTCTCGATGCTCCACTCGTACAGACGTCTTCATCAACATGGCAGAGGCTCCAACAACAAAAGACAAACTCTTACTGATGAACTATCAGCTGGAACTCGACCGTCAGCAACGTACGAATGCAGTACTGCTGTCCAAATTGAAAGTAGAGAGAGTGAATCGGAAAAGAAATATTGAAATTGAACAGAAGAGAAGAAAGAAGAAGAGGTCCATCTGGGTACGACAATGGCTGACTAGAAGACAAGAGCTTGGCCAGTACACAAGGCTCATGAACGAATTGAAGAATGAAGACGTCAAAGGATTCAAGAACTTCCTGCGAATGGATGCTGACGTGTTCCAAGAGATTCTGAGAAGAGTGGAGCATCGAATCCAGCCCAAAAAGTCCAGATACCGCACACCTCTCTCAGCAGGGATAAAGCTGGCCATCACCATACGTTACCTTGCATCTGGGGACAGCTATCATTCCATTATGTATGGCTTCAGAGTTGCGCACAACACCGTCTCAAAGGTCATCAGACAAGTTACTCGAGCAATCGTTGCTGAGTACGCTGCAGAACTCATAGCCACACCAAGCACCCCAGAAGATTGGAAGAAGATAGCAGAGGTCTTCGAGAACAGGTGGCAACTCAGTCACTGCGTGGGGGCAATAGACGGGAAACACATAGCCATACAGTGTCCAAAAAAAGGCGGCTCGAGCTTCTACAACTACAAGGGGTTCCACTCTATTATTCTGATGGCACTGGTTGACGCAGATTACAACTTCATCTGGTGTGAAGTCGGGCGTGAGGGATCGGCTGGAGATGCGCAAGTTTTCAACATGGGCGAACTGAAAGAGGCACTTGACAAGAACGTTCTCGGTCTACCTGATGCTGATCCTCTGCCCAACGACGATCAGCCAATACCATACTTCCTTGCTGGTGACGACGCCTTCGCATTAAAGACCTGGCTCATGAAACCTTTCGCCAAAAGGATGATGTCCAGGGAAGAGAGGATCTACAACTACCGCTTATCAAGGGGCAGGCGCATAGTCGAAAACGCCTTTGGCATACTGGCCCACAGATTCCGATGTCTACTCTCCACCATGCTCCAGGATGTGGACACAACCATTGACATCGTCCTCTCCTGCATATGTCTACATAACCTGCTGAGGTCTCGCCAGGGGAAGGAGTACACATCTGTAGGCGATCAAGAGGACGACGACCATGACGTAATCCCAGGACAATGGAGAAATGACAATCCACTACTTGATGGAGTCTCCGTACTGCCTCGTCACTCCAGTACACAAGCTGCGAAAAACCAAAGACAATACCTTTGTGCCTACTTCAACTCTGAGGCAGGATCTGTCCCTTGGCAAGACAGAATGATCTGAACTGTTCTGAACTGAATGATCTGAACTGTAACTGTTGTTACTGTTGAATATTTTATTGATATGTCAATGTGTTCTGAAATGAATTTGTATGCAATTAATGATTGATGATATAAAAATGTTTAAAACCAAAACTGAACTTGTTTTCTTCTATGCAATAAATACGAAAGAAAATTGAGAAAAAAATAATAAAAAATTTTAAAAAAAAGTTATGTCTGATAACTCTTCTAATTAGAGGAGTTGTCAGTCATAACTATATTTTTTTTTAATTTCTTTTTAATTTCTTTTTTGTCTCTTATTTAATAAATAATCTAATGTAGTATTTGGAAATAAAGAGGAATGGATTGTATAGTAAAAAAATTATGACAATTAATTAAGACAAATAAGAATAATTAATAAAATAAGAAAAATTTCAAGAAACAATTTAATTTATTACGACTGACAACTCTATGATATTGTTCTTTTACTTATTTCTGTGTTTGTTTGTTTTTTAGTTACTTGTTAATAAATTTTAAATTTGAAATTATTTTTAGGTAATTGAAAATATCTATCATTTACTATTGTTGTTAATTAATTATATTTACTGTTTTCTATATTTACTAGTTTTCTTTTTCTTTCTTCTTTTTAATTGTTGTTTTATTTTTAACTTTCTTTCAAATAACTATTTGTTGGAGTCAAAGAAAACACCATAGATAAGTTTAATATTTTATTACATCAAACATGAAAAATATGAATATCACATATATAATGAATGGCACTAGAACAAATGCAACAGTCCATTAAATGCAACAGTCCATTAAAACACTACTCTTGAGAATGTTGTTGGCAAGGCGACGGGGTGTTTAGATTCCCTAAGTCCGAGAGCGATGACATCATGGTGGATCTCGAGTTGGGGTTTGGAGTGCTGGAGGGACGTGGAGGTTGAGGCATCACCGGCTGAGGGTAGGTCTTACCAGCAGAAGGAGCCATGGAGTCCCAAACTGGTATGTTGAGACGCACTGGGTCCTGCTGCTGCGTGAAATGCTGTCGCTGCTGCTGCTGTTGCTGATATTGCGTATCTGCTTGCTGCTGCGGCACGTAAGAGATGTAGGTCTGTTGTTGTTGCTGCTGAACCTGAGGCTGCTGCTCGTCCAAATTGGTGAGGATGGGAATGTATTGCTGCTGCTGTTGCTGCTGCTGCTGCTGGTGGTGGTGGTGCTGGTGTTGGTCTTGCGGCTGCTGCTGCTGAGGAGGAGGAGGAGGAGGCGCCCGAGAGGACTCCTCTGCACACTGCAGAACCAAATCGAGACTATCGCGGTAAAACTTCGGAAGAACATGTGGGGCAAAGTCCTTCGCCATCGTCCCAATCCACGTGCCCCAGGCTGCGGTGGCGGAGGTCTGGTCCTTTGAAAGCAAACCACTGATGTGCGACTGGATATCATCTGAGCGCTTCTGTTGGTTCTGCAGTGTCTTGAGGATTTCACTCAGTTCATGCTCATCATCGATGAGAGGAGTCTGTACCGAGGACGACCTGGGACGCGTGCTTTTGGGCGTGGTTTTGGGCTTGGGTGGTGGCCGGACTTCCTTGCTCGTGTAGGGGACTTCGTCATCTTGTAGGAGATCATCTATGTCGGAAGGAGGAGGAGACGCCTGAGAAATTGGAGAACACCTGCCCGTAACTGCTGCTGAGGTTGAGGCCGAGGCTGATAACCCTTTAAGCTGGAAATACAAAAGATATGCAGGCATTAAGTACAATTTAAAATTTAACTCTAAATATATATTTAATGTCAATTACATAAATGGGCGTTTTCTACTTACTGTGCTGGCGACTTTGGACCTGTGTCTGCAAATGTGGCTGTGCAGGAAGGAGAAGTGGGCCTTCAGGAACACGTCCCTCTGGGTCAAATTTGTCGCCGACGAGCCACTCGGTTTCTCTGCCACGAGCTTCCCTATCTTCGTCCTGACACTCTCGTACCACACTTTCAGCTTGGGTCCATAGTCTCGGTCCCTCCCCATCTCCACCGCCTTCGAAATCCATGCCTCTACTTTTTTAGCCGTGTCCTTGTAATCTTTTAGCCCTTTATCATACAAAAAGGGATTTGCCCGCAGCCACTCGGCAAGCATGATCTCCTCGTCTTCGGTCAGGATAATGCCCTTTGCTTTTGCCCTCTTCTTCTTCTTGTCAATTTCAGCTTGTTCAGTCTGGCTCTCTGTTGGCGGTGGTGGAGATGGGGACCTCGGACGGCTCCTAGGTGGTGATCTGGATCTGGATCTGGACGTCTGCTCCTCCTCATCTTCGGATGAAGATACTTTCTTCCTTTTACTCTTCGCCTTTCTGGATATTACTGGCACTTTACTGGCACTTTTACTGCCGCTTTTTTTCGCTGGCATGATGATAGCGAGGTGGCAGCTCCAAAATTACGTTGATGTTGCTCCTTCAAAAGCAAGAAGTCAAGTGAAATTTACCCCAAAAACAGTCGGTTTATATATTTGTAGATCGGTCCGGGACGCATCCGGGACGCAACCGGGATAGTCCGGGACTCCACCGGGATGGTCCGGGAAGATCCGGGGCTGTCCGGGACCATCCGGGACTATCCGTAACTCTGCCTGGATGGTCCTGGACTCTGCCGGGATGAACCGGGATGATCCGGGCCTGTCCGGGACGGTCCGGGGTCACATCCGGGGTGGTCCTGGACTCTGCCGGGATGATCCTGGACTCTGCCTGGAAGGTCCGTTACTCTACCGGGACTATCCGGGCCGGTATGCAACTGAGAGGAAATCTTGCATTTTTTCGTGGTCCGGGATGAAAATCATCCCGGATTAGGTCCCGGCAGTCCGTGATAGATCCGGTGCTTCAGATCCGGGGTGTCCCCATATGGGACTGTAGCTTTAACTATTACACCGCTCTGTTACTCAATGACACAAAATGGACATGACTTTTCAACCAGAATTGATATTGCTCAAACTATGTGAACTATATTATGTATTTGTTTTTCAAGATTGCTGTGGTATTCCTTATTATAATAATTAGGTTAGCTTTGATTGTCACTCTGTTCCTGGATATCTGTTTCAAAATATTCATGAAATTTATGATCCAAAATATAAAATGAAACAGCGTTTCAAAATGAGCGGTAAGGAATTACTTCTGAACGTCAATGGGAAATAGTGTAACATTCATACTATTGTAAATATGTATGCTCACAACTTACTTTGAAACACAGATTGAGGAAACGAATTGACGATATAGAATACAGGGGCGTATCCAATAGGGAGGCGCTAGGAATTATTGATCGCCGTCATGGGGAGAAATGTTAGCTTCTGAAGAAGGGCTGAGATGCAAAATAGTGCTATATTTTTTTGTTTTACGACGGCCAATAGGGGGCGCGCGCCGGTTGCGCCACCCCCTGGATACGCCACTGGAATAGCTGTGTTAAAGATAGCTCGGTGTTTATGCAAATTTTTGTCATAAATTCATAATTATTATGTAAATAGTCAAAAAAATGTAAATTTTGAAGAACATTAATTTGTGTTAAATTCTTATGGTGAGCTTAAAAAGACATTCAGATAGATTTAATCATTACATTCCATTTCATTTGCATGTATTTCATTGCTTTATAGTTTTTGTTATGTATTCTATTGTTTTTCAATATTCATAAATGTTAGCGTATGATTTTCTCTATTTGATACTATCATCTAGATCAGGGGCGGATCCAGAATTTTGTATAAGAGGGGGCACAGAGCCGGAAAATTACGCAATTAAGGAGGCAATTTCTTGTTAATTGTGTAATTAAGGTATGTCAGTCTGATTTCAAAGTGGGCACAGGCCATCCCCACTCCCTATATGTAGATCCGCCACTGATCTACATCAATATTTATGTCTTAAGTATAGGACAATCAAAGATGTAGATGATGCAAAAGCCAAAATATATAAATTATTAAATTTGATGTAATTTTTATACGGGGAAGTGAGCTCATCATCTATAGACCTATAGTTGATATTTATCTGATTGAAGCTGAACTAATGCATATGTTGAAGGTTGACAAACTGAATTGAATGTCATTCCGTAACATTATTTTGTTATGGAATGACGTATTTGATCATATTTATCATCATTCATATTAAAAATATTGATTCATATAGTTATCAAAGGCACATACATTTTGTATACGTTTGAGGTAGCTTCATTTACCTACTATTTCATAAGGAAATGGTGGTCCTTTTTCGCAAATAAGTTGATTTTTTTTTTGGTTAAGCGCATTACAGAATTCAAGGGTTGTCTTTAGTTTAAATATTATACAGAACAGAAACATATGCTATTCATTATGTTATTTAAACTTCGTGTATCAAGTATCACGGGGAAGTGAGCTCATCATCTATAGACCTATAGTTGATATTTATCTGATTGAAGCTGAACTAATGCATATGTTGAAGGTTGACAAACTGAATTGAATGTCATTCCGTAACATTATTTTGTTATGGAATGACGTATTTGATCATATTTATCATCATTCATATTAAAAATATTGATTCATATAGTTATCAAAGGCACATACATTTTGTATACGTTTGAGGTAGCTTCATTTACCTACTATTTCATAAGGAAATGGTGGTCCTTTTTCGCAAATAAGTTGATTTTTTTTTTGGTTAAGCGCATTACAGAATTCAAGGGTTGTCTTTAGTTTAAATATTATACAGAACAGAAACATATGCTATTCATTATGTTATTTAAACTTCGTGTATCAAGTGTATTTAACAAAGAGGTCATGATCTTTAATCTGTTACGATTTGTCATAATTGGCATCAATAATTGATTTCCAAATTATGTTAATTACTATACTCATGCAAATATAAATCATATTTGCAAAAATGTTTAAATTTTATCAAATTGTGGGCAATATTATATTGATTTCACACCGAATTCGATATGATCACATCTATTTGAAACAAGTTTGTGATTCATGGTTTGTTTTGGCTGCATGGAATAGCCTGAAGAAACGCAAATGTAAACCACATCATAAAGAAAATGTTTCAACTTAATCATGACCGCATAATAAATAGAATAACTTCTCTCATATCTGTTCCTTCTATTTATTTTGTCTTTAGGTTTACCCTCTTAATTTCTAAGACTTGTCTTTAAGTCCGAATGATTTATGAGTAACAACTGAAGGCCCTCGGGCTTGTTTTGTCCACACAAAGTCTGAGGAATTAAGTAATTAAGAGAGATACCTTTGTATTGTCTATGTGTCTTCTGTTCCTCTCTCTCTCTCTCTCCCCCCTCTTTCTCTCGCTTTTGGCCCTCATTCCTCTTTCTCTAAATCAAGAAGAATATTTATGGACTTTTTAGCCACTAGGCTTGTGCTAAATAAGTTATCCAATAAAGTCTACTACTACTACTACTACTACTATTTTATAGTGAACACATTGCCTCAAAATTTTGTGGTTAATCATAACACAGTGCGATGATATATAAATATCCACCATCTGACATGTCTATTCATGTCTCATCATTCAGTCCAGTTGAAGGCTGGGGGGGGGGAGGGGGGGGGAATGATTTTCAAACTTCCCTCTTCCGTATGCCTAAAGGACAATTTAAAGGTTGGATGTACTTCCCCAATTATGTATACATGAAGAAATTAACATTTATATTATCTTTATTGATAGCCCTAAACGGATGGAACACAACATTGTTATAATGTATATGTTTTTATTTGTCATGATATGTGATAAAATATAGCACCACCACCCCCCCCCCCCCCCCCCAGTTAGCCACTCTTTTTTTCAAACATAAACTAATTTTAGTTACTAGCGTACATCATGGGGTGGAAACTGCCTATAAAGCACCAAAGTGCAACCCTGACATTGTGAACCAAGTAAGAAAACTATAAGTTCAGTCCAAGCTAAGTGAATAAACAATTATAATAAATAATTATCAAATTGTGTTGAAAACCTCATAAATTATGATTACTTATCCATAAGACAGAGATGTTAAAATAGCTTATCGGCCATTCCGTGCATGGAGATTGTCCCATATTATTATATTTGCATCCATAAAATAATGTAAAATCTCATGGTATAACCATGAAAATATATGTGGTAATACCAGAAAGGACCATTATCAAATGGCCATATCGAGATTTTTTTTTAAATGAAATGCAGTGGTGTAGATACGAACACACTTTCTATTGTTAAAGGGGGGGGGGGGGTGGATGATGAATAGATCCCCAAGAATGGATGTCTACGCCAGTGATGAAATGTGTTGAAAAATGACATAATTTATACGGGAACTGCACGGAAAATTTATAAAATCAAACCTCACATATAAAAAGAAGAGGAATAGAGGTTCAAGTATTTATTAAGAGGCAAACCCAAATAACCAGAGTTAACGTCGTTTTCATTTAACGAATTGAATTCAAGTCAATACGCAATATGAATAATGCACCTGTTGTAAAATTAACACACCAACAAACAACAAGAAAAGATACAAATAATTTCTTGGTACTACAAAATTTCAATATGACACGAAAAAGAGACATGATAACGAAGCTTTTCGACCTGCACTCATAAGGTTATCACGCAGGTATATAACAAATTATTTTAAATCAACTATATTATACTCGGTGAACCGAGTATATTTGTTATATACCTGCGTGATAACCTGCTGAGTGCAGGTGGAAAAGCTTCGTTAGCATGTCTCTTTTTCGTGCCAACAAGAAAACAGTTCAAAAGTATACATTGTCCCCAATTTCCCACACTGGCTTTGGCCATTCTCTAAAGAATAGGCCTACCACTTAAATAACTGCAATTTTCATCTTCTTTGAATCTTCTTGGGGAGGGGGGGGGGGGGGGGGGGGGGGGGGGGGGGGAGAGAGAGGGGTTCGGGCGGGCTACTGACCTGAGGATGCAGGATAGGCTTCTTGGTACTGCCCCCATGCATGCACTCATCACTCCTTATTAATTTCAGTTGGTTTTCTGTTCGCTAAGTTGTTCTTTTTATGTCATGTCTTATCTTATATTTTGATGACAAAAATACATTTGCAATCTCAGAAAGTGCAAAGAATTATTAATTGGTAAGCCCCCTCCGCCAAATCGTACCCGTATATATACGCCTATAAATTCCATCATGTCCGCATCTCTTGGCAGCTTTTCAAGAAGGATGAAAAAACATTACTTCATCTTTAAAATAACGATGCTTTAGACAACTCCCCACTCACCTCTGGGTCTATTCTCTCCCTCTCTTCTCTCTGTTTCTTCGTGAGTATTATTTTTGTCTCTTGTCCGTAGTCCTTTTGTGTTGCACCTCCATTCCCCCCCCCCCCCCCCCCCCCCCCCTTCCGGGCTTTCCCCTCTCTTCCCCCTTTTTTCTTTTCCCCTGTAATGAAGCTCAGCGGTAATTAGGAATGTTATATATATATTTGTTTGGTTGTATATATAGTTATCTGCTTTTTATATAATAATAATAATGGTGAAAACTCATACAGCGCACAAACCGTCCAAGGATATGCTCATGGCGCTATCCCAGCAACATTTCTCTTTAATCCAAGTATATACTCAAAATATGTTAGATTATTAGTACTAAAACCTTAAAACAAATTCACAACATTTGCATCGCCCATTGCGACTCCCAGCTCCACCCGGTGAGGCCTGGTGCCGTCTTGCTACTCCTTTCACTGCATGACAATAAATATTTATCATGTTCTATTTGTGTTATGTAGGAAGGGCATCCTCGCATGCTCACCCCATGCAAGCTTTTGCTTTTAGAGGTGTGTCCTCCAAATATTTATGTACCATTATGAATGTATATTTTTTGATAATTTTTGTTTAAATACATGTAAATTATTTTTTCTTCTTTATTAATCTTCACTTTTATTGAACATATGTAAATAAATTAATATGATTTGAAATGGGTAACCTTCGGTTGCCAACTTTCGCACGGACTCGATTTGAAAGGTCTAAATTTCGACGGAGGCAAGAGTCCTCACCTTTCTTCAAGCGCAGGTCCGAGTGATGAAGCAGAGTTTTATTTCGGAACGAAACGGTGCATTTCATTTTCGGAATTATGAACTTAATTTGAATAGTAACAGAACCATCAGCATAAGTTAATTTTAGGAAATCGGTGAGGGTATATAATTTTATCGGCTAATACTGATCCACGAGACTGGTGACAAATTCACCCGTAAAAGAAACTAATAAATTGTCTATTGTGTGCTGAATCTTTATTGTGATTGTCATTACGATGGATTAGGCCTATATTATCTAAACTTTACCTTTTGATGAATGAATGAACACGTTCCAAACATTAACAATCCATTCAAATATTATTATCTTTTCATAAAATTAATTCGCGGCCGCGGACAGAACTGCACTTTGTGTTTTTTTATTCATGATTGAATGAATCATATGAAACAATATGATAGAAACATAATTATGAGCATAACACAGAACTACGGGAATTCACCTATACAATAAACAAAACCAAAAAATGATTTTTGTAAAAATAATGCCGGATCCAAGATTTTGTGAGCCGCAGAGCCACATTATAAATATTTTCTTACAAGCAAAGAAAGAAAAAGGGTCATCAGCATTTTGGGGTGTCTTCTTCCTCTAAAATTCTCTGACAAGCAAACACGAAATTATGAAATAGGGCATCATCATTTTTTGTGTCTTTTACTTCTTTCCAGAGAAGGGGGCCCGGACCCGTGGATCCGAGTATAATAATTACATTGATCAATTTTGATAGTTTGTCGTAAATGGCGCTATTTGACAAAAAAGGTATACAGCAGATTGTAGAGAATGCACGATGGGAAGCCTTATCGCTAGACTAAACTCATTAACAACCCCAAGCTGTCTTAACAACAGGTAAACAACGAGGTGGAGATCGAGGAACCGATCGCACTGGTACCACTACGAGCGCTGAGGGCTCCCTTCATCATAATCGTGAAAAATACAAACTGGATGCTGACGGGACAGTCTCGATAGCAGTTATCGACAAAAAGGAGCCAAAATTTCAGGAAACCCTCTTCAAAGGTCACAAAACAACCTGGTAAGTTTTAATCATCTATTATTCAACATAATTCTTAGGATGTAAGTAAACTCCAATATATAACATTCAATTAAATATAGCCAAAAATGCACAGTGATGCAGTTTAGGTATGGGATGTGTGTTGGCTGCGTTACTACACAGTCGGCAATGGCGTGTACCTTTGAGTGTGCCACATCTACATTCCATCAGTGCCAATGGTATACTGTAAAGCATACTGCTTGTATGTAAACAATCATAGGACCAACGGCTTTAAGTCCTATCCGAGGGACTTTGGGTTAATACCTTACCAAAGGACACGAGTGCATCTTGGTTTCGAGCCCGGGTCCTTCAATTTCAAAACCACTGCAGCAGCTCGACCAGTGAGCTATCTTGCCCCTTTCTGATGATTATGGACATGAGTTTTTTTGAGGTGTCGTGGTCTAGCGGATACGCCACCGGACGTCCTTTGGCAAGACATTAATCTACATTGCCACTCTTACCAGGAGATAATGGGTACTTGCGAGGATTGCCGAAAGTCATTGTGACTGTTTTTGCATGCATGTGAACGGTGCAAAATGCTAGGAATGCTCCCTAAGGAGTGGAGATGGTTTACACTTGTGTGCGGGCTTGAAAGCCAATAACCAGGGATAGTAATAAATAACATTTTTAAAGCGCATTGAAGTATTGTACCGAGGCAAGGTGGGTCGAATGGTCGGACTGATTGGGTTGGGTGGGGGCGTAGCCAGGATTTTTCAATAGGGGGAGGGGCAGACGTGAAGGATCCAACCGCGTAGCCAGGATTTCATTTTAGGGGCCGTTTGTGAGCACGAAAAGCGTGCGAATTTGGTGATGAGCAGGGGGGGGGGGGGGGTTCCCCCTCCCGCGCGAAGCGCGAAAGCTCTGACGTTTTATAGCAAATGTGAGATAAAGATTAATACTCGTAGCACCTACTGTAGACGGAAAGTTAGTTCGACATCGAGACTGCTTGTCAATTATTTGGACGCAATACTGCACTGGATGTGCATGGAAGGGGGGGGGGGGGGGGGTCATCCTTCCCGCTCTGACGTTTTGTAGCAAATTTGAGAGAAAGATTAAGGCTCGTAGCAAACAATTCTTTTTAGGCGGAAAGTTATGGGCATAGTTCGACGCCCAGACTGTTTTACAAGTTTTTCCCTTTCCACGCCAAGCGCGAAACATCTTCAACAAATTTCGTAGCGCCTTTTAAGGTTTTTTTCTCCCACTTTTTCGCTATTGCATTTTTTAAAGGGGCTGAATGGGGGGGGGGGGGGGGGGGGCATGCCCTCCTTTGCCCGCCTGGCTAAGCCGGAGGCTGTATTTGTTTCATCACCCCTCCTTATATTGCTTCGACACAGCATTGGGGTTGTCTCCCATCCAATATTATCATTTTTTTTTTTGGCTAATTTAATTCTTAACCTAACCTCTTCTTTGATTATGAATAGCGACCCCCATCTTCAATTATGGATAGCGACCCTCCTCCCCGATTATGAATAGCGACCCTCATCTCCGATTATGATTAGCGACTCTCTTTTCCGATTATGAATAGCGACCTTCTTCTCCGATTATGAATAGCGACCCTCTTCGATTATGAATAGCGACCTCTTATCCAATTATGAATAGCGACCCTCTTATCCGATTATGAATAGTGACCCTCTTCTCCGAGTATGAAAAGTGGACTTGAAAGTAATACAAAAATGGCAAAATGTATTCTTCTGGTGAGGAAATTTATGAAACTTGAATAGTTATGAAATACATGTATCATGAGATTAGGGGAATATATGTGGTGAATCCTCACTTTTGAAAATGAAATTGAAACAATAAAGAGACATATTTCAAATGTAGGTGACATTTAAAAAAAGAAATACTATTGAAGACTTTAAGCTTCCTCAGAGACTGCATAACTATCACTATGTTTATAATTGATAACTTGGTACTAATGCAAAATTTAAATACCAAGGACTTCCCTGCAAAGCTTCAGAAAGGTTTACATGAAATAAGAATCATAATGTTTTCTGCAACATATCTTTTCGAATACATGTACTGTATTTAACAAATGATTGCAGATGTATAGTTAATAATAGCCTATAGTATTAAAATTGAGTCTTTGTTTCTTGTATTTGCATGGCAGGGCAAATCTTGCTCGCCTCATTGGGTCACACAGGATCAAGTTTCAGCGTATTCAAGAGGAGTGAAACTGGAGCAACACTTTCCATCAAGGCACTGGAAGAGTTCTTTTGCAGGACCTAGCTGCATTCTTTCATGATATACATGTAGATATAAGGACAGGGCTAATATTCTATGTATATTGTGCTGAAAAGATGGATTTGTGCGTTCACCTGATGGTTCTTTACCAGATACAGAAGTTGGATTGCCTACCGAAGCTCATTCAGATATGTCATTGTAAATGGATGATGCCGCTGATTCAGGAACCAGTACTTTGAAATCATTTCGATATCTTTGTTGCAACTTACAGTCCGATTTTTATTATTTTTTCCTTTTATTTTCCAAAAATGTTCATTGTAATACCTCATATTATTGAAAAAGGAATAATTTTTTTAAAATAATCAATAATTTGTGTATTTCATAAATATGCATTTCTTTTTAAGTTTCATTTGTGTCAGCTCACTCAGATATTGAGATGTCTATGAATGATGTTTGTATGTGTTGATTGAACCTTTTAAGATATTTCATAACTAAATATTTGGAAGTCAAATACATGTAATAGCGGGAATGTTTATTTGTTTGAAAATAATCCCCCCCCCCCCCCGTAGCATTTAATCAAGGCGAAATGTGCAGCTCTGCCGCGGGACGTTTGCCTGCATCAACTTGACAGACGTCCCGCCCAAAAATCAGGGGACTATTCCTCGCGTTTGGAAGATTGCCCTGGGGATTACATTGACAGAGCAGCACAATCGCCTTGATTAACGGCTACATTTTATGAGGCATCGGATAGGGGGCGGGGGCAGGATATGGGTTGACAAATTTTTAGAGGCGTTTTCATAAGCGCTAAATGTGGATTTAATCCCTTGTAGAATAAAACTATAATTATAATGTGGAACAATGTACTCTGAAAGTAATACCGTGACAACTACTAGCATTACTACTACTATTACTACTGCTACTACTATTACTGTTATTAATGCTAATACTATCACAATTACTACCACTACTACTACTACTACTACTACTACTATTACTGCTATTGTTATTAGAAGCACGCATTCTAAAAAGAAAAGTTTCAAACTTTCAACATATAATATCAGCACACCTTTTTTAATGATAGGGTAGTGTAAATGAGAATGGGGGGGGGGGGGGGGGTACTATAAACAAAATCGAACGGTAAGTAACATTGAATTGTCCGTGAGATGGATACGCCACTTGTTCGAATTTACAGGGCCCTGTTTCATAATAACTGACCCATTTCTACGACAAATTGCTCTCAGCCAATCAGATTCAAGGATTTCAGTAGCTTAAAACAGTTATTGTAAATTGTTATTGAAAACAAGTTTAATGAAACGGGGCCCTGCACTATGAGCCTGGATTCTAGTAGTGGATAGATATTATCCTGTCTGCAATAAGTTCGCATATTTATTATTTCACTTGTGTTCTTCTTCTCATGTAACTGCACAGAAGACGCTTCCTATTGCGCACTCCTAACAAGAGCTATACCAGAGCTCAGACTGATGGAATTATGTCTCACCCTTACACTTACATAATGTTTTAAAATAACAAATGTTCTATTAATAGCATATATTTCTTACGTGCCAGGTTCCGCAATCTAATTGGCGTACATGGTGTCGGAAAACACACAAAAAAAGATTTTTGAAAGTAATATCTTAAATACATTACATGCCACTTTATTCAGCTGGAGATTGCCACAATGAAATAAGACACTTTTAAATTACGTGTTCATCAATGAAGGAGGAGAGTGGTGAGGCAGAATATGGCGCCAATTTAATGGGTTAACACAATGCATTGTCTTTTTTACGAGGTCAAGTATTGAAATTTAATTCTTTGCCAATATATTTCAGAGCTCTTGAATCATTTATGTATCCATGTCTTGTCCCTGGTTCCGTTCAGTCGGTCTTTATCTCTCTCTCTCTTTCTTTCTCTCTTTCTTTCTTTTTTTCCTCTCTCTCTCTTTCTCTTTCCTTTTCTCTCTAAACAATTACAATTAGAAACAAACAAATATAAAAGTATATAGAAATGAAAAGGTAAAAACAATGATAAACCAAAAGCAGTTAAGGAAAATAAGAGGGGTAAATGAGGGAAATGAAATTACAAGAGAAGGGAAAGAGAGAGGGAGAGAGAGTGTGTGTGTGTGTGTGTGTGTGTGTACATGTTAACGCATTCAAACCGATGACATCGAACAAAGAGAACAATGGGTCATCGGTAGTAATTCAATAGGTCATCGGTTGTCATCAATTGGTGAGGTTTATTCCGTCAATGAATTTTGTGGCGCAATTCAATAGTGGAGTCATCGGTTGAAATTCGACCAATGGAAAACATATGTGTGTGTGGGTGTGGGTGTGTGTGTGACTGAAATAGAAAAGGGAGTAGTAAATTGAGTAAATGTAGGGAAATGCTATGGGGAAAATAATGACAAAATGATCACTACTGCCCATGTCACTTTTTTCACTAATATTCTGTTTATTACACCGCCTACAAATTTCCAAGCACACCACAAAGCAATGTGAATACACAATTAAATCGTATCGTCTTTGTTAGAGATTGACATATCGTTGTGTCAGTCAGCGACCAAAACGAAATATATCTATAGGTAAGTTATCCTTCTACATTTCTCTTCCAATAAAACATGTATAGAAACATACACGATCATGATGCTAGCCTTAATCACAAATTTTCAAGCTAAGGATTGTCACCAAAACTTTTTTACTGCGTAGACATTCGAACCATCCTCAGGAATGTTATGCTCGTTAAAAAAGAGGCGTCATTTTGCTGCATCAACAACTGGCGCGGTCTTCGACGAGCATATCCAGTGGTATCGAACAAAGTGTGGGTACAAATGGAAGGAGGAAACAAAAATGCCAGGCGTACGGGCATTTTGCATTAGTTAACACGCACGAACTAATGCCATGAAAATGACGTTCCAGATTCAGGGGATAAATGTTTGCTGCCCAAGATGAACCATTTTTCTGCTGAAACTGGATTGGTAAATTTCAAGAGACCATAACACAGTAAACATTAAACGATAAAGCCTGTCTGTGCCCTTGAGACTTTAAACGAATGTTTTTATACCCAGTGATTCTTTTGTGAACATTAGCCTAAGTGATATAATAATGATGATAATGATAATAATACTACTAATAATACATGTATGTATAATAATGATACTTATAATATGTTAAATATAATTATAATTATAATATTCAAATAACGGAATACGTGAGTACGCTTTACTATTTTATTTACTATTGCCCCTGGTTATTGGATTTGAAGCCCGCTCACAGGTGTTCACCATCTCTACTCCTTAGTTATTTCGATCGAGTTACTGTCTTCGCTTATTAATTTTCTAAAAAACATCTAGGCCATACTACGGGAATAGCATTGTGTTCACTTTTCATTTTGGATTTTTTTTCTGACCTGTCAAATTATTTTGCCAATAGTATTCATGAAACTTTTAGCAAAAAGAAAGACGGAAAGATGAAGAAGAAAAAAACGGACATGGCTTATCCAGATAATATAAGTTTTGCCGTATGTTTAGAATTACTGAATGCATGTGATTTCATTAGGATGGCGTCACACTGTCCCGAACTTGAAACAAGATGGCCACACGATGCAGGAATTTTCAATTTCGTGCGAAGTTGGCCCCGAACATTGTCAACAGCGAATCAATAGCCGAAGCAAGAACAATGCTCACAGAAGTTCACACGATGGCACCCGAACCACACACGAAGATGTGAATTTTTATTAAAAGTTTACTCCAAGGACACAAGAAGGCCACACGATGGCTACACGACGTCGTAATGAGAGTACGATGCTTCCAAACTAGGCCATGAAGGCGTCAATGTGACCTCCCGATGGTATAAAAGCTCCAGCCGACCGTACGCGTTGGGAATTCAATTGCTAATCGGATACTTGCAGGCGTCACACTGTCCCGAAATTGAGCAAAGATGGACACACTATAAAGGAAATGTTCAATTACAGCTCTGATCGTGTAATCATCGGTAGGTATGCATATCAGCCAATGAAGTAGGGTTCATTATTCCGAAAATAAATAGGGTTCGTTATTCCGTAAAGACAATATGAAGAAAACAAGAAGAGGCGAAAATGCCCGTTGGCACCGATGATTACCCGAAAGAAAGACGAAGATGGCACGATTTGACAAGATGACCTCGCGATGGCCTTCCGAAGGGCAAAATTAACACGCGAGTTCAACACGAAATGAACCTTCGCAAAGGTCTTCGGGCAATTTTTTTTGCATGCCAAAAATTTTGCCACTGCTCACGAAGTTGCTGCCGGAGCCTGAGAAACTCCACCGGCGGACACACGATGGCTTAATATGCTCTCACGAATCGCCCGATGTCTACACGATCAGAGCCAAACTTGAACATTTCCTTCATCGTGTGTCCATCTTGTCTCAACTTCGGGACAGTGTCACGCCTGCATTAGGCTCGGCTCATACAAGGCCTCATTTGATCACGTTAGGACAGCGTCTGTGACTAGTACGGTCTTTTGAGCGTCATAAAATAATGATATCGTTTAAAAAGTGATTGCAAAGAGAACAGCGCAAACATATCTGTTAAGAGAGTGTGGGCATTCGTTTTCCCGAAGGTTTGTTGTCCTGAAATGATATAAGGTTCAATTTCAGTCAGGGTCTTCGGAATTATGAACCCTATTTTATATACGGAATAACAAACCCTATTTATTTTCGGAATAATGAACCCTACTTCATTGGCTGATATGCATACCTTCAGAGTAAAAAGCCTTTGGAATTTTGAGTTTTCGGAATAACGAACCTTTCAGCTTAATAAACCCTTCGCATCACCCAACCCTTGTATTACAGATCTCTCAGGTTGTCTAAACATAACAAAATTCAAAACATGATTTATGCACACTCTCCTGTAAACCTAGAAAATGCAATATATTACTTTTTAAAGTCATTATAAGAGCGAAGTTGTCAAATACTTCTCTTGCACGAACCTTCAATATTACATCATGTCTTAAAGATGAAACATCAGTGTAATTTGTATTGGTTTCTACGTAATATATCATAATTCACAACAACATATTCAGCCAATGCATTACCACAGTGTACAGTAAAATTGTATATTCATTTTTTACAATGCAAACCAAGTAAAAGCTGTCAATTTATACGTGTGCAGGAAGGTTTATATGTGTTTATATGTGTACCGCCATTGAACATCAAATACAAAAAAAGTAACACACACAGTACAAATAATGATAATGAAAAAAGTGAAGACGGCAAATAACCAGTGAAATGAAGATACTATTATATTGAACTAATCTTATATCTTAACTTCAGTTTTCTTTTGCCCTCTAGAGCTGTCACTTTTATACTCAAACAATGCTCTGCCAAGAGGCTTAGAACCTGTAAATAATCCGCGAATAGCGGCTCGGAACTCCGGATGTCGAACCGAATAGACGATCGGATTCAAGCAGGAGTTGTAGAATGCAAGCAAGGTCAGAATGCGATTGGTGCTGCTGAAGGCGAAACTTCGGCTTATGAACCCCAAATTAAAGAGGAAATATGCAGTGGTGTTCGGTCCCCAGCATATGATGAAGATCATGACAACAATGAATAACATCTTGATGACACGGTTCTTTGCCACCAGGAGGTTGTAAGATGGGTTAGATTTGCTCTTCTGGGCATTGCCTTCTTGGAACTGTGTTGACTTACGATGGAGAACGTAAGCGGTCACGGCCTGGGCAAGGAGCATTACAGTGGCAGGTATAACAAAGTACACAAGAAAGGCCTTGGTGCCTAAGAATACGCCTACTGATGGTGAAAAGGACAACACGCAGGTATGACTGACAACATCTATGGTGCAGGTTAAAACCAAGTTAAGGTTTGCGACCAACACCAACAACCAGACAAGAACAGCGGCTAGTGATGCATGGCGTCTGCTGGAGAAGCGACTAAAATAGATAGGGTACATTACCGCGGTGAGGCGCTCTAATGAGATTAAGGCCAGTGTGTAGATTGAGCCACCGACAGCCCACCACATGAAAAAGCCGTTGTAGATCAGACGGCAGTAAACCTCTCCCAGGATGGAAGATGGTACAGAAACTGCAACTGGCAAAGGAAGGATGAATATAGAGGTCAAGAAGTCAGCCACCGCAAGAGCACCGATGAGAGTGTCGGTAGAACGATTCATCTCCCTGCGTTGCCAAATGACCAGCATGACGAGCATTTGGCCAACGAGACCAAGTGCAGAGGACATTAGTTGTAAAGACTGCCACCATGACCACTGTATTGCACGCCATTTCCATTGAATCGAATCAAACGTTGCATCATCCGACCTCTCTACGAAGGATTCCTCATAACTTGATACGTTGTAGAAATCAGTTTCAGTCTCAAGATGTTCCCCCGATCCGGCTGTAGTTGACAAGTGATCATTTTCATCGGGCTGAGAGGGAACTGAACCTGTTGCTCCCCTTTCAATTGTAGACACCGAACGTACCATCGCTGATTGGGTGGCGGTAGAGACATCTCCTTGCATAGCACCAGTGGGCATGTCGGGCTTAGAGGAATATCCACCGGTTGCTCTCCTTTCACTGGTATACACCAAACGTGTCATTGCGGACTGGGTGGAGGTAGAGACATCTCCTTGCAGAGCACCAGTGACCATGTCAGTGACATCTTTCTGAGAAGCGGATGCAGTCACTGTGGACATTTCGGATGTCACTTGGTCTGTCTGCCTCTCCCCACGTCCATTGTCTAAACTCGCCAAAATTGCAATCAGTCCTAGAATTCCACGCATCATACCTAAAAATCAAAGATGTAGTGGGAATCTTTAATGGTGTCTTTATGATACATGTATAAGTGTACCTATAGACTTCTTACTTTGTAAAGCACGTTATATTTCGCCCACTTACACATTTAACACATAATATTATGACTTCTTAAACTGCAAAAGGGAATAAACTTTGAACCCATGTTCCCACCTTCTTCTCAATAGGATATGGGGAACTAAGCTCGATAATACGGTGTGATGGGGGGGGGGGGGGGGGCACGAGAGTGAGTCTAAGGTATCTCACAAGAAGGACAACAATCATCTACTGGGGGCTGCTAAACATTGACGTGAAGAAGAAAACTAAGCAAAATAAAAGTCACTCGCCTAAATACACCACTGAGCGAAGAGACTGAGTGGGGGTGGGATGGGGTATCCCCCTCCTACATCATGGAACTTTTCAAAAAAATGCCTCTAAAACTTACATTTTAGAGCATCTCAAAATGGTTTTTAATGAAAATAAGGAATGCACGGATCTACGTCAATGGACGGAACCCCTTAATTGAGAATGACAATGCGAGCGAACCAATTTTTTCGACATTTTCGCATTGAAATAATGGCATTTCTTATTTCCTTACTGCTAATCATTAAATAATGTGATGGTATTTCAAGATAAAACATCATGAGTTTGGATAATTATTAGTTTTAAGTTAATGTATCATAATTCTTATCTTATCGACACCCATGGTAACGGAGGTGGGTGCATGGAGAGGAGAGTTATTTCCCCCCTTCGCGCGCGAAGCGCGAAAGCTTTGACGTTTTAGCAAATTTTGAGACCCAAATAACGGCTTGTAGCGCCTTTTTAGGCCTTTTTCTTTCACTTCCTCCGCTTTTTCGCTCTCGCTTTTTTTCCTTTTTTTGTGTGGCTGAATGGGGAGGGGGGGGGGGGGCACCGGGGCCACCCCCCCCCCCCCGTCTACGCCAGTGGATACAAAGAGAAGGCGTTGAAAAACAATAGTACACAATAACTGTACACCTGTCGCCTGAACATTTTCATGGCAAGCTTTCAAATTGCCTTCAACTTTTATCTTATCACAAAGGTTCATTTGTACAGACATTAAGATAATTTGGTCTCTTTATTGTCTCATTTTACGGATACCTTTTGCGGCGTCTGTAGTGGCAATATCAAACCAACTCAAAACATATGGGGAGAAACCTACATGGACATGTTAAGCAATCTTCATATATCATGAGAAGCATTAGGCGAAATAATAACCATTTTTAACCAACCCTGGGCAGAATGCTGCCCTCTAAAGTGTTGGTAACAAATCATGTATATTTATATTTATATGTATTACCCAAGATCAGTTTGTTAATCTGAATGCTATGTGGTTGGCAATTTAAATTGATTTAATTTGGACATCTGCTCACCAATTCCATTTTACCCAACTCTCAGTTTGCTCAAGTATTGGTTATATATTTAGTTGGTTAATTAAATGCGGAACCAATCTTACCCATTGAGATGTTACCTAGTTGGTATTTTACCAACTGTCGAGTAAGCCTATTTAGCAAATTTTATTTCCGAAATATACATTTGAAACAACTCGGATTTTAGGCATTAATTGCCCAAGTTAGTCAATATTTACCCACTTGATTGGGTAATAAATGCTATGTAGTTAAGCAAACTCATTTCCAGCCTAGGTCAAAAAGTAGAATACACTTGTCTCCCGAATATTCTTTCAAACACCAGTTGGCCTTAAAGGTGTTAAGGCCAACAAAATCATCACCGCACACTATATAAGAGACTGCGACCCAAATTCTAGAAATAAATCGCAATAATCTTAAATATGGGCAATTTCGACAAATAAAATCTACCTGATTCAGGTTCTGAATAATAACATGAATACTGAATAAAGGGTTTTGGCGCTCTCAGCCTAATTATACCCGGAATAAGGGCCAAATCGTAGAAAATCGTAGGGCTACTCCGACGTCACTTCCAATCGGAGCCGATTTGTCCTTTCCTCCGACTAGAAAGCTCGTAACAGGCCTTATTTTCGATTTATTATATAATTATATGACTATTCAGAACCTCTATCAAAAATATTTTATATGTTTGTAATGTTTAATTGAAATCAATCAAACATATTTTTTCAGTTTAAACTAATTTTTTTGTATCAAATGCTATTTCTTGCGACATCGGGTCACGGACCGATTGTATAGTGTGCGGTGATCTTTAACCTAACCTACCCCATCGTATCCTATCCTAACCTAACCTATTATAAACTTCTCCTATCTTGCTAGTCAAAGCAGATGCTAGTTCCTTTAAACCCCTTATAATTCATAATGCGTGTAGTGACAGTTAGGGAATCGGGCCACCCCAGAACTAAGGCAACTAACAAAAATATGATTATTCATTTTGATTTACAAACTCAGTGGTAAATAATACCCAACTATGAATTAAGTACATCTTCGTACCCAGTACTTAGACAAAATCGCCAATTGTTGGACAAAAAAATTGCATTACTTCAATTCTTCCCCTTTTTTTTAATGGCACGCGACTATAATGGTTTGGAGATAAAAATAACCGGATTTGCAGTTATAATGACAAACCATTTACTTTCCATCAATACATTTTGTTCAATGTTTAAGTGTTTATTTCATTATCTTTTAAAATTATTATTGTCATTACTCTTTAGCAGGTTGGGCAAATCTCCTCCAAACTCTTTGACAATATCTGACCAACTATTAATTGCCGGATTGAATTTTACAAATCAGAAAGAAGAATTACGAATTGCACGACTAGTAGGTAAAAACCCAAAGCTGTTTTACAAGAATTGTTTCCAAATATCTACCTGCTATTTTTTTTTTCAAGTAAATTGACACAAATTGGTCAGAATTAGGCATTTTTTGTAATACCAACCCGTAATTGCCAATCTTAATTTACCCAATATTTCAAGTTAAACTGATTAAAATCGCCTACAATTGGACAATTATTGAACCAACCACTATTTTAATACCCAACTTAATTTACATAATCATTTATATATAGTGGACAGACTGACTTATCTTTATCTAATGTTTGGGAAGTTATTCTAACTATTCGCCATTTCTTTAAAAAATAATGCCATTAATCAAAATTTGGGCAAATAATATTCACAAAACATTCATATAATTAAATAAGTGCTTGGTACTGCAAAATCGGAAAATAGCGTTTAACGTAAGAACACTTGCGTTATTTTAGCATTTGTTCGACCGAACGGCTGTTACTATGCCTAACCTTGTTCAGCCAATCATATCGCGCCATTTAGCGTCCACTGTTCCTTCGGCTCTATTATATTGTTTCGTTTTCTGGCGTTCTGTTCATTCATGCGAATTTACTCTGATGAGTGCATGTCGAAAAGCTTTAGTATTTTAGTATATTATGTCCGTGTTTAACGCTATTTTCCGATTTATATAATTGTTATCTTTCAAAATAGCTTTAAAAATGATTTTTTTTTGGTTACATCTCAAACTTTTTATATACAAGTTTCAGAAATTTGGCTTATTATACCATATATTCCCTTGTAGTACAGACGTAAATATAAACAAAAGGGCAGGGAACTGCAACCAGACAATGTTGGAATCTTTACAGGACATCGAAATGTGGTAGAACACAGGAGAATAGAAATCATATTATAGCAGTGAAGACACCGTGGAAGTCATTCTGGCACGATTGATAGATTTGTTATCGTATAGTTTGGAACAAAATATAAGGGGGAACCCTCAAATGTTTAACTGAAAAGCCCCAAGTGCACACAAAAAAAGCACACTCGTGCAAAACACACATGAAAAACAAGAAATAATACAAAGTTGGATTTAAGCTTTCTAGTGTTATTTCCAATTAACCAGGATTCCTCGAATTTCCAGAATCATTAATTTGCTACTTCACCCCTCTACGATCAGTGCGCAATATATAATACGCAGGGGTAATTATTATTATCTTTTAACTGGCTCTTACAAGAACACGAAACTAGCTATAAAACCAGTATGCAATATTAAGCGATATACTTACAGAATGTTTCCATGAAGTTTCACTGATGAAAAATTCAAGTTTTTTTGTGAGCAAATCGTCCCTCCTGAAACCAGCACAGAGCTGTATTTGACCGGATCTTTGTTTTGGGTGTAAGTGTATAGTCAAACAAACACACAAAACAATTACATAGCGACTTAACCTACAGTGCGCATGCGCGAAAAATTGGCAAATGGTATTGGCTCTTCTCTCTTCTGTATCTCTCTGATCTGCTCTTTGCCTGCCCACCCCCTCGCCCCCTCCTATCCATCCAATACTGACATTTTCTTTAAGGGCGCACGCGCAATGTATTTGCGAACAATACCATTTCATGTTATAACTCAGCCCCACTCTCCCCTGCCCTTCTATACTATAATATTATCATGCTCATGTCTCTCTAACCTGCTCTCTCTCCCTACCCACCTCCTACCTCTTAACCAGTCCTCCAATCATGTAGATACATTATCTTGAAATGCACAAGCGCAATATACACCTTGTGAGTCAATAAAAAGGAAAACAATATTCACACCTCAATAACGTAAAAATCAATAAAAATTGTGAAATGTAATTATCATAGTGGTTTGATAGTTAATGTCTTCTTTAATTTGCTAGGCTGCTCACTAAAAATCAATAACGGGCCCTGGCCATTAAAAAAGCATATCAAAATTTTCTTTCCCCCAAGTTTTAGATAAATGGGGCTCTGCAGTTACTTCTTTTATTTGTGAGTGCTTCCAACTGAAATGGCGAGCATTCAACCAAACCTTGGTTTCACCATCTATTTCATTCAATAATTGGGAAAAACAAATTTCAGAATATTCAAGAAAAATGCTACTGTTCAGCTTTCCTTTTCCAATTTTTTTGGATCAAGGAGTCAAATAAAAGAAAACACGATAGGCTACAAAAGTGAGTATATTTGAATATATCTACAGTTAGTGATTGCAAAGATATTTAGGGATTCATCTGGGTTTCATTTTTTTTTGTTGACTCACAGTGTAATTGCAAACAACATTTTTCTTATTTCTTATAACTGTTCTACATCTTCAGTTTAATTATTGTTTTTGTATATATCATGTTTGAGTGAAGAAGGAATGGGGTACAAGAAATGTAATACATGTATGCCTCTGTGACATTTGATCCAGGCTTTTAGTCGTCAATGCTGTGTCTTTTTTTAAGGACTCATTTTCAGTGTTTGTGAAATTAGTAATACGTGACATGAACCATAAAAAATAGAAGAAAAAAAGAAGAAAAGAAGAATCTAGATTTTCAAAGGTCATTATGGTAAGAAACTAGAGAGAAAATATAATACATGTAATTTGATAACTCCCGTTTCTGATTTCATGAAGACAGGCCTCAAAGGCAATTTTCCCCTTGCCTGCTCCTATTTTTGTCGACTAATGGACGATGAGGACAACACACTCTTAGAATTATTTTTTTTTTAAATGGGGGAAAAAGAGAGAAAAAATGCAAAATACGAAATTGCACTCATCTGCATTTGTCATTTACGTATATATTTCTTTATCAACAATGTATGCGATAACGCCTACTTGCAATATAGTTCAAAGATATAACATTAGCAACAGAAATGAAATGTAACCCAAAGCTAATGCAAACTTAGTTTCTCCTCACTAACCTCGCAGTTGAATAATTGTCTGTACATTTTATTTTTTTCCTTTTCTTTCGAATTTGTCATTCGTTTACTTATTATCATTATTTCTTAACATTAAATATGATGTTTAATACTTGTTAAAATTTGGAAATAAATCCTTTTAATATATTTTATATCATCACTGTTTTATGAAATCTTTCCTATATTACAAAGGGCACCATTTTTAATTTGTCATTCGTTTATTCATTATCATTAATTTTAAAACTTTCATTATTATCATTAATATTATAACTGTCATTTTATATCATCATCTATTATTTCTTTATATATTTTTAATTTATTTTTGTTATTTTTTTTATTATTATCATTATTATCGTTACTATTATTATTATTATTATTGTGTTGGTTTTTTTTTTTTTTTTTTTTTTTTTGGGGGGGGGGATAATGTTTGCTATTGGTTAAAATTTGAAAAGATCATTTTAATTCCTTTTAAATCATCGCTGTATTATTACATATTTCGTAAATTCGAAAGGGCACTACCCCCGCCCCCCCCCCCCCCCCCAAACCGCCTTGTAAACAGACCCTGAAAACTTATCTTCTTGATGGTTATCATGGGGGAAAAAATCAATCGAATTGCTAAAAAGCAGGAAACTGATATATTTTTTCAATTCAGCGTAAGAATATTATACGGAATTACGCATGCTGTTAGTGCGAGGATGACTTTTTCTAAACCGCGGTTACTCAGTACGTAACGAAATATTTCAATTCTTATCATGAATAGTATTTGCATTGTTTTGTATTTTTCTATATTCTGACTTTATTGAGTTGCCTAAATTGATTGTGTTTTTGCAATATTGATTTTTCCCCAGTTATACGAAGTTCTATTCAAAAGGAAAAAAAAGTAATGACAGACATTTTATTATTATTTTATCGTGTAGACTATTCATCGATTTTTCGTTATTTGACTATGGTATTGCGATAGGGCTGTGTCGTCCTATGAAATTACATTGATGATTTAACACAATATTACCATTTTGATGTTGCACTTTTAAACGCGAATTCGATACCACCGCTTTTAACTTAAAGTCCAAATCTTGCCCAATAGTTGTTTGGTATCAGTACAAGCAAAACAAAATAAAAAAATATGTATACAGTGCGTTCAAGAAAAAGAGAAACCAGATTTAATGACAGAAATCATAATGAATAATTATTTCCTTGATGAGATGTGTGTGAAAAGCACTGCTGTACTTCTTTCATTTGATGCACAACTTATCATTCATAATTCAGACATAACTGAATTTAAAAAAAATGGAATTTGGGGCTCCCAAAGTTTCATTTCCACGCACAAAATACAACTTTGTAATGTGTTCTTAAGGTCGTAAACGTGATTATTTTGAAGAAAATAAATGCAGATATGACATTTAAGCCGTAAGAGAAGAAGTAATGTATGGCAAAGAACAAGTAAAGTGAATACATGCTTGATTTCTGCCCAAATGAGTGGATTGTTGAGTAAGAAGTCATTCAGCTTTTCTGACCTAGCAGCTGACAATGGACTTAATGTTAGAAATGAAAAGAATCATTAGAGATGGTTGAGGAATAAAAGACTGAACATTATTAAGCATACCATCTTTATCTTGCCCATTCAGCTTACCACAGAGCAAAGGGTTTTCATCATAATATTGTCTGCGATGTCATTATCTCACCAATTCTAAATTGCATTGTATCACGGGCGTAAATCCAGGGGATGGGGGGGGGGGGTATGCATCAAATATTACGTTGAAACTTTTTTATATAATGTGGAATATCTGCACTAAGTATTTTTTTATACATATGTTATTGATGAATCCATTTTGTCATGTGTTTAATAATAACAAAATATATAGCGCTAACATGGATCTTATTTCTAAGAGAATCAGATGGAACAATAGCTAATGCATCACCATTTTTTCTCTCAATAGCCTCAAAGTTTAATATAATTATGAGATATGTTTGGGGATATTTTTATATTTTGAAAAAAAGGAATATTACTAGTTTTATTATTCTTCATATTATTATTGTTATTGTTGTTGTTAGTATCATTATTATTATTAAAAATTAATATTATTACTATCATTATCACCATCATAAATAATGTTATAATTATCATCATCATTATGTTTAGAGAGGAGGTTAGACATAATACAATATTGATTTAAAGCCAAAGAGAACAAATTACCAACTTGTCCTTTTCTACATTCTTTAGGAAAGTCCCCGCCCCCCCCCCCCCCCCCCCCATCTCAAACTAAATCTAGCTACCTCACCACATCTTCTTCAAATATCATTTACGCTGTCCTTTTACATCTCTTTTACATCTTTAATCAGTACATTAATATCTTATGTCTGAGTGAAAGAAAACAAATATGTCGTAAGTGCGTCGGTGACATTCGATGCAGGGCTTGACTCGTCACTGCTGTGACTTTTATCCCATAGCTAACGGGAACTCGGGGATCCTTTATCAATTAGTAGTGATTAACAGAGTTTAGTAGTCAATTGATTAAGGACCCTTTTCAGTGTTGGTTAATTGATTTATATGTGACATTGATCTCTATGACCAAAAGGTTTAGGTTTTAAACAGTAATTGTGGCTAAAGCCAAGGGCCAGATAAAATAATATATGATTAGATAACTCACGTTGCACAGACAACGTCTGAAAGTCAATTTGTAATTTTCTGGCAAATTAGATAGGAAAGTCCCCTCTTTCAACTGCATCGCGACTACTTCTTCGAACATAAATTATTTTCCCCCTTTCTTTTAGTAGTTTCCTGTTTGTGGTTACCATTGAAAAGAAACCCTACACACGTAATACCGACGGCAAATTGAAATCAATAACTCATCGTTGAGATCCGGAAATACGAATGCTCATAGTGCGAAGATAATTCCATTCGAAACATTGTATACTCAATAGGTATCTGAATTGATTTTTTCTTTAATCCCCTTTTTCAGTTTTTACTTCGGAAATTATTATCGCAGTCTTGGATACCTGTTTTCTATTGGTATTATTCGTTTTTTCTGACTTCTATTACTTCTTTAGTTTGGATATTTCATCGATTTCCTGTTTTGGATATGAAATAATGTTGCTTAGTAGAAATGTGATAGGAATTTCTTAAATCTCTCATAATGCAACAAAATTTTTAAAATTTCAACAAGTGATAGAAGCTGTTGCGATGGCATATAAGAATTTCGTGATTTTTAAACAAAATAGTACTGAATGCGTCGGTCTTTTTAGATTTGTGCTGAACGTTGTTTTGTTTTCATTCATTTTGGGCCATTATTATTAATCTCTGAATGTATGTATCTTTGTAGTATTTTTGTTTAGTCTAAAAGAAAATTAGAATAACATTTTTAACTAAAACGATATGAATCCCAGCATGTAATTCGCCTTTTTCCATGTTGAATCCAGTGTTTCGGATGATAAATCTAATATGTCACGAAGCATAATACAACTTAAAATTATATTTAAAAAATAGTTTTCATTTTTCAGTATAAAATGAACATGAAAACAAAGAAAATAATAAAGTAGTAACAAGCACATGACACAAATCCACACACAGGTACACCAAAGTAGCACCATTTGCGTAGTTTATATTTTATTTCAGTCTTTAATAAAGCTTTTGTTGCATTAGAACGAAAGGAGAGAGAACTTTAATTTTGATAATATGTTTAGCAGAGAGCAATAAATTTTAAATACACATAGAGAGCAAAACAAGATATTTCATATCGTTTTGTGAAAAAAGCATGCGCAGATATGAATATGAATTTCTAAACTACCTTATTCTCACCTTATTACATATATATAACATATACATATATATATATATATATATATATATATATATATATATATATATATATATATGCATGTAACATGCTAAAATGCATACTGTCAATATTTCAGTAAAGTTTGGCTGAATTGTATAAACAAAATCACAATCATTAATTGCTTAGTTCAACATAAAAGAGAAGCGAGATCGGCCAATAGTAGATATATTCGTCTTTTTACGTGTAAGATATGCATTTATGACAAAATAATAATTAAAAAAAAATCAACATTCAACATCCAACCACTAAACATACGAAGGTGTCCGCTAGTTTCAAATCGCTAAAACGTCATTTCTTAAATTCAGAAACAACTCTTCCGCATGTAATTTACACGGAGACGTATTGCTATGAGGAAAGAAAAAGAAGAAACGATTTTGGGACTAGGAGACTATCGGTTTAATGCAAACAGTTTCATTGATTACTTTTCGTTAGGCATTGCAGATTAATTAAGTTCTGGTCACGCAGTGAAATTGTAAAAGAAACTTAGCAATCCCTTTTATAGTAATATTTGTGGCGTGACATTCTTCCACGCTGACTTATAACGAACAAGAAAGCCCACAACTTATTTTCGCCTTCATCATAACAACTTTCTCTTGAAATTATCAGTATTATTATTATTATTATTATAAGTAGTATCACCATTAGTTCCTCCTCCAGCCAACTGTTAAGGACGTTGCCCTGAATTTTTATTTTACAATTCAAGGTCAAAAGATTTACAGCGCAACTAAAACAAGAAAGAACAAATATACACTTCTGTAATTGCCTATTAAAAAGATAGTTGTAGATATACACGCTCTTGGTATGAACTTGTATAGTGTTGTCCCCTGATTCTTTGGGATCCATCAAAAATAGCGTAAACATGATTTAATAAAAAAATAATTTTGATAAATAATTTTCATAAAGAACACTCTTTCTTACTACTACTACTACTACTACTACTACTAATAATAATAATAGTATTGACAATACTATATGGTTTATGCCGCATCATTCAGTCATTTCTATGCGCTTTACGAATTGCAGGTTGTTCCATCGACACACACCTTCTCAGCTGGCGCAATGGGTGTTTTTTTAACCCAGCTACTTACTAAATTGGCCTCTATGCAGCCAGTCATGAAATATCATTTCATGAATATTGTATCAGAAGAAGCATTGGTAAATAGCATATATTATATACATACATATAGCATTCGTTCATATTTACAACTCATCCTTAAAGCAATATGCAATTATAAAAATGCACCGTTTTTTTTTCTGACTCAGTAGAAGAAATGGAAGGCCCATACCAAAACCGATTGACAAAGTCAAAGGCCTGAATAGATATTCCCTTTATTTATTTTTCTGTTAACCGCATGCCCTTGCTGATGATTGGTACGTATTGCGATACATTGTTAAAGGAAGAACCTCTCACCCATGATGGGATCGATAAAACCCATCGGCGAAATGGAAATGCATTCTTCATGCACAACCAGCTAATATATAACGAAAATTTAAACATATATATTAGGGGCATTTACACTTCGATAAATTAGAGAGCATTGAATATCAGTATTTGAATCTGATCGGGATCAGAATCTCACTATTAGTAAGATTTTACAGAAACATCTTTCTCCTGTGGCAGAGCTGTGTGTGTCAACAATAGTGATATCTAAATATCGATATTTTCTATCCAACAATGCACGTCGCAATGATGCAGTTCACTTTAAAAACCAAAGTGTTAAATTACCATATAAAAGGGCCGAAGAGTGACCATTATTTTCAAAATGTCTATAAAGACTAAATCCAGCATGGTAAAAATATCGAAAAAGTGGTCACTCCCCGGCCCCTTTAAATGGTGACTTAACCATGTTAACACTTATGTTTTTAAAGTGAAGTATCCTTGGCACGAACATCTCCGAGTTTGAATAGCGAACGCGCCAAATCAAGACGGGGTCTTCGGATTCGGGGCCTTCGTTGGGGCATGGGTAATGCGGGTATAATAACATCGATATCTATCGCTCGTGATTTTTTGTTTTCGCGTGTGTGAATTTTCGCAGCAAAAGTGACATTCTGATCGCGATCAGAATCTCGCCCTTGTCCATGTTTGTGAATGCGCCCAAGATATACGACAACTGTAACGCCATACAATTTCTATTACTAAGCGACTTCCTAGCTTTAATCTAGCAATATTATATACATAACCCTAAGCCCGACTCTAAAACTAACCTAAAAGCCAATTTCAAACCAAAAGTAAAGCCAATGATTTGGCTATAATAACGAGTGGGGCTTTTGTCGATATGGATGTTGGATCACTGTAATATTTTCTCATAAAAAGTGTTATTTAACGTAGAGGGGTGCGGAACGCTATTAACTGCTTGAATTAGCAACTTCAAATTGGAAATTTGCTAATATAATTTATTATCATTACATAATTTATCAAATAAGCAAACAAAACACAATGGAAATAACAAACACCTACAGAAGGGTGCAAAACAATCTTTGTTATTTGAAAGAAAAAAAAAACATAGAAGGGGTGACAGAATAAGAAAGTGAGATTATATGATAGGAGAAAGGGAACAGAGAGCATACATTTTCACTTTCTTACTGTTCACTTTTCTACGGTTGGCTACCGGATTGCAATACAATAATTATAATTGACAAAATTTAACGAAGCATAGCGAGTGATCATCTATTCAGCACATCAAATAGGTCGAATTTATCGCAAGGGCAAATATTTGAGCTACAAACCATTTTACCATTCTTCCATTCTCAGCGACTTTAAGAATAGACAATAGTAAGGGATTCATGGCCTCTATTCATCAGCTAGCTAACAAATAGGGACCAAGACCTTAACCAAGACACCCCTCCATCCCCCGTCAAAAGTCCGGCTACGTCAGGGGTCATAAAAGCATTGCATAAATTATGATCACCCGCGCTTCATGTACATGATATAGTTTGAAGGCAAAGATCCTTAGTCAGTCGAAACACATAGCAAACGGTATGGACTGTAAGACTATCATAAACCCTGGACTATAGCTGCTCTTTTGGCACAGCCATAGCCCGGTGAGGTTAGGCTCTGCGGAATTATTAAACATCGCGTAGACTACGCTTCATGTAACTTTACACAGATCAGAGCCACGTTTCATAAAATCCCGTTATCAATAACAACTGTCTCATTTCTATGACAAATGCGCTCTCAGCCAATCATATTCAAGGAATTCAGTAGTTAATTACAATTATTGTAACTTGTTATTGATAAAAGATGTTTTCCCCGTAGGTCTCGGATCAACAAGTTAGCTGTATATGATAAACTTCATCCATGTAAATACACACACTCCCGATGTAAAAATTGAAATTAAAGCAAGAACATACATATTACTTTTGACTGCACTGTATAGCTACACCACATTACGTACTACATCATATTATTTTTCATCACATGGCTATGATTATTTAGTGTACATGATTTCTGATCGCTTAGTCCCACTGCCCTACAACGGGATTGGATGCACCAGGTTGCAGGATACAACCGTACTTGACAGGCCTGCGGTACAAGGTCTGTAGCGAGAGCGGCGAGAGGTGCCTGAAGGACTGCTGGACTTCACCGAGTTGGTTGAGCACGTCAACAGTGAGCTTTGTTGAACGGATCCGAACATGCCTCAGCTAGGGAGAGAGAAAGAAAGAGAGTTAACGCTTATCAGGAGATGTTGAACTTTTTTTCTATTTTTTTTTTGTCTGGTTACTTCCTTTAATAATCAGCTTATATCCCTTTGATGACACAGACTCCTATTTATATTATAGTTACTAGCTTCTTAAGCAATTTCAGTTCGCCGCTTGCCAAGTACCATTGATTCCAAAGCAACCTTAATACATCAATTTCTCGATAGCATTGCCACCAAGTTTCACCAAATTCTATCTTTGTTGTTTTTAAGGACTGCTATGGCTATCCCACACATGGTGGTACCGTATTGATTTTAAGTATGAAATCTCAAGCTTTAATGACTTTTTCTTCATCTCGACGATTCTGACAGTTACAGTTACAGTTACCATTCCTAAAGAATGATATAGGGATGAATAATCCTGTGAGGATTTATTGAGACTTACCCCATCCTTCAGGTGCTTAGGTAGGTGCAACATCACCGACAGACTACACGAAGACATCCTGGTCATCACCAGTCTGCCGTAGGCAATCTGAAGATATAAATCTTCCTCCGAAGTTACATCCGCGTTCAATCTGCCAATGACGTCTTCGTTGAAAAGACCACTTCCACGAGCACTTGTGGTCGCCCCGGCACCTTTAGACGCAGATGGTGGTGTGGGCGTGGTGGGCGTTACGGGGAGCGACAGTGATGTAGGAGAGGTGGGCGTGGTTGGTAAAGAAGATGCAAACGTGAGATGCAGTTCCTCAAGGAACATCGCACTTTCAAGCCACTCCCAGTCAAAGCACATCGATGAGAAGCGCCCAAGCTCAAGCACAGTGACACTCGTGAGTTGTAGAGCCTTCTGACTGAGGATGCAGTTCTCTGATAAGAACATCTCGAGTTCAACCATCGACTGAAATGCCTCTGATAGCAGCTGAGAGAGCTCGTCAGTGAGATTGCAGTTCCTAATGCGTGCATATTGCATCTTTATAGGACGAAGTAAAGATGAAAAATATCTGATTAATCGTGTTTCTCAAAAAATAATGCGGCCAAATTACTATAATCACATACTCATTTCCTAGTATAATTTCACTCAAAGCAGTAGTAATTAAAACTGCATTAACATTTATTCATAGCTGTTTCAATCAGTTTTTAGTTGAAATGATGGTTTCCTAAATTCAGAATAAAGACGTATGTGAAGTTAATTTTTATTCCAGGGGGACCAAGTGTTTCAACTCACTATAACAAAACAATATGTACTGGCTCTGCCATACCTGTTTCTTGAAGGAGGCTGGTAGCATCTTCAGGATCTCTATGGTAGCCGCAGACACGTTGCAGAGTTCCATATTGTATCCAGTGATGTCAAGAAGCTCCTGGAAGTCTGTGTGTGACCTGCGATTTTGCTCGACAAGGAGATGCACCTGATTTATGGTTGCGGTTCCCCTCAAGGCACTACTTAGACGTTCGAACTCCTCCTCCCTAATAGGGCAGGATACACGTCCCATTAGCACCCCACCTGGTCCTAGCCTTGGCAGTTCATGTACTGGTCTGAAAGCATATTGCAGAATGTAAAAAGGCAAGGGTTGAAAATGATTGTGAGTGGAGTGGCCTAACATAAGATGGCGAGGAGAAGCGACTAAACAAGGAACTGTGGGGGAAATTGGACAGAATGCCGAACGACCAAGAGAAAATACAAATGTACAAACTAGACAAAAGATAGATCTTAAAGGAACTCTTACAATGAAATTACTAAAGAGAAAATTTTGTATATGCGTGAGATGTTTCCTCTTTGTAAGGTAATTCCTGAACCACTCCAAGGCCTTTTATCTAATACCATATTCATGATAGTGTAAAAGTATATCATGATTCACAGTGTCAAAAGCATTGTAGAAGTTCAGGAATATGCCGATAATGTGAGAATAATCGCCAAGTGCATTCGTAACATTGGCAATAAAATGTCAAGAGCCGATATGTGGTATAATGCTGTTTACGAAAACCAAATTGAACATTACGCAGTACGTTACATTCATCAGGAAACATAATTGTTCTGTTATACATTTTCTTTTTCCAGGATTTTAGAAAAAAAGATTGTTGGTAATGAAGTAGGACCATAGTTATTGATCTAATGGGTACTACCTTTTCAAAGTACTTGGACAATTGTTTATATTTTCAATTCGTTTGGCACTATATCCGAGGAAATATATGTTATGAATATGTAACAGAGAAAGATATGCTTTAGCAAAGTATTAATTACATCATCGAATCCAGGGCTCTTGTGGTTTGTGTCACTTTAGTGTTCAGATGCTATAGTTGAAAATTAATGAGTTCGTTCTCACTTATTTCCATAATGTTATTTTATCACTCTAATATGAATTGTCGCTACCTTTGTAAGGAGCCCTTGAAGACTTGTAGCTGTTTGAGTTCATCAGGGATGTTACAGTCCTCAGTGGTGAATTTCTCAAGGCGAATTAGAGAGTGCACAGTGTCCAGCAAGGGACGTGTCAGGTCCTCGTTGAATCGGGTTCGTTTTATGCATAGTGACCTGACCTGTTCAAGTAGAGTTGGAGGTAATACAACAACAAACATAAGTGTAGTACATATTTTTTTTAAACATGATCTCGTAACTTAAAGGTATCGGGTTAGAAATCTAGAAGATGTAAGCAATACGCCCGGATGAGACTGAATGCCGTAAGGTCTCCTTGTACCTTACAAACAAACATTTGAGGTACCACCGTACTATTGTTAGTTTCGTAAATAATCAATTAACAATAGAATTTAATATATATTTTAAGTTACCTTCCTCCGGTACGAGTCTGGGAGCACATTAAGAACTTGTATCGTATTCCCAGTAGCATTGGTGAGATCCAGCCTATCATCGACCATCAGGATATGCTCCTGGATTCCCACTCCGGTACGTCGAATGGTACCATCTCCAGCATCACCAATTGTCAACCTCACCTCGGACGAGTACTCCGGATCAGCAAGAATGCTGCGCAACCAGCGCACCTCCTCCGATTTGACCGGGATTCTCAGGTTTGCCTGAAGGACCGCGATGCACCTTAGTTGTGGAAGGTCTCTCCCGAGGATTGTAGAGTTCTTGACTGACATGACCTCGATGTGGGGACATCGTGAGAGAGAATTCCACAGTACGCTGCTTGCCTCGTTCGACAGATGGCAGCCTGATAGATTGACAAGCCGAAGCTAAATAAGATCAATCAATCAATCAATCATATGTAAGAAGGGTGATTCGAAATAATTTGGAAGAAAAGCAGTTTATAACGAATTACATTATAATCTGTCAAAGCTACTTTAAGAGCTTAGAAGATAATTAGTGATCTCCTTTTTATAGGTATTTTTCCTCGAGAATTCGACGTAATTGGTAACAGCCTTTTAATATACTGCTAATGACAATGATATGAACATGATAGAGCTTTAACTTTACGCTCGGCAAGGTGTGCCACCAACATTAGGACTTACATGGGCGTATAGCAACACAAAAAACTCTTAAAACGAGCAATGTTGATCCCCATTGAATTACGAAATGAACTAGATCAATCATAACTTAAGCCATTGCGTACGGGAATGATTGCTGTATTAAGCATAAAGGAATAAAACAATTTAATAGGTAACGGTTTAACACAATGCTCAATGAAACCATAAATATAATGGCTTAATATCCAACATCTTACCCCGTTAAAGACGATCTGATTGAGCTCAGGTAGAACTGAAATGGCACCTTCTGGAGAAAGGTGCAGCGAGAGCTTTTTGGCAAGGAGTAGGATGACAGGGAATGTTGGATTCTGCACATCAGCTACCTCTAGCTTCAGTAGATCAGGACAACCTTGCAAACCCATTGACAAATTCTTGGCGACATGCACGCGCATGAAGGAACTGTGAATTGTCATACTTCGAACCTGTTTATAGCATAAAAAATAGAGAGAAAAAAAATTGAGCATCTAATGACAAACATTTTAGCAACACAAAATGTGTTAATGCCTGCACGTTGCCCTGCGAGACGGAGTATATGGGAGGATAGAATAACATTTGTTTATGTTTGTTTTGCGCTCAAACAATTTGGTCAGTTCATGTACAATCCATTTTGTTGTCACAAAACTAATTACATAGTTCAAATGGTACCCTTACTGACAAAGGAGGATAATAATTGGAAGATGTGAGAATGAAGAGAGAAGGGACATTAAGTAGTAATAGACACTAAATCGCTTAAATATAGCTGAGACAAAACGATATTTCTAAGTCAATACTATTTACAGAAATAAAGATACAAATCTCTCCTATGACTTCCTCCAAATTATAATCCTCCTTTAAAAAAAAAAATAAAACAAAAATCACCTTTTTTTTGACAGAGTGAGGGAGTTTGTAGAAGCCGATCGTGGTGTGCGTGGTTGGCAGATTCATCGCAATTTCTCCTCCAGCAAAGCAGCGCTCAACAGCGTAGGACGTCTGCTTGTCCAATTCGGGTATCTCAGCCAGGCAGTCCAGTATCATCCGACATTTGTCACCTAACTGTATGTTCTCAGCTGAGTGAATCGCCTCGATCACTTTTAATCGGACAGAATGATTGCCAAGACCAGCTGTGAACCGGAGTACACCCCGTAATCCACAAGGCTCTTCTTTGTCATTTGCTTTAGTGATTTGTCTAGTCGGGAATGCTTTCCTTTAGTTGACTTTGATGTCACTTCTCTTGATAGATACTTCGCCACGCAGTGTTCTTGGGAATTACGATGGTAGAATTCTAGGTTGTTATCCTCGCGTTTCTTGGAAGTGTTCTTGTGTATGATACCAAGTGCCGATGCCTTTTCAGCTATCGCGGGGATCTTCTTGAAGTCAGTTTGTCCGAAGGCACGCTTGTTAGGGTTTTCCAGCATCCCATTAAGGGCGACCTCTCCCATGCCTTGCATGATCAATTCCAAGTCAGTGTCCCCTGATACTGTGGCCGCTTTCTCCTCGCCATGCCTGAGAAAGAAGCGATTTACACTATCGTAGAATTCTGACTCAGTACCAACTAGCTGAAGGAGATTACTTTCCCAGAGATGACACACCAAGAGGCAAAACAGAGGAATTGCCATCAGTTCATTGATTACATCGTTCATTCTGAGAAATACGATCAGCTCATCAGCCTTGTGCAGACGATTTTCTCTGAAGAAAGAACGGATGAAAGAGACTGACTGCAATTGGGAAAATCCTTGCAGTTCCATCTTGAGATAGTCGTTTGGCAAATCCTCCTTATTGAAGTAGTCTTCCAGCCGAGGATGACTAGTTACAATGACGCGACACTTTTTGAGTTGGATATTTTGTACAACGCGCAGGACATGGCCACATTTAATTGTAGATATCTCCCCTTTGAACTCATCTAAGCCATCGAGAACGACCATGCACTCTGACTGGTTGTCTTCGATTAATTGGTCGATTCCCTGAGGGGTCAATCCTCTGACATCGCACAGGAGCTGGTTGACAATAACTTGTCCCAAAGAACCATGGTTGTTAATGAACTTCATCTTCAGGACAAAGAGAAGAGAAACATCCTGGAGCGGGGAACCTTCAACCTTTTCAGCCCAGTCGTGTGCCATCTGTGCTGCCAAAGTGGTCTTGCCTACCCCCGGTGCGCCAAATATCACAATCCTTGTCGGTAAAGCACCATCTTTTCTCGTCTTCAAGATATCCGAGATGGATCCTTCAAGAACAACCTTCTCCACGTGCAGGTTCTTCCCGCGCTTAACAAGTCGATGAAGGACTATAACAGGAAGCTGTTTACTTGAATTCGAAAATTCATGCTTCTTGAGAACGTTGCAGGTATCAGTCCGGTAGTGAAATTCCAGCTTTTCACGGCAGTCCGAAACAGTAAAGTCCTTAGCTATTTTGAAATTCCTGATATCTGTATGACGGAAAGGACAAGTTTAATAACAAGACGCAGAGAAAGGAAATTGAACACAAAGAGAGAGAGAGAGGGAGAGACTAAACAGCAATGATAGAAGGGGGGGGGGAGAAATGGGTAAGAAAGACTATTAAAGATTAGCTTTAATACATTGTTCCAGTTAAATATTAAATTATGGCCAATAATGCTACCCGGTTACCATACAAGTCGATTGATTAACATAAGTAAGAATGTTTGAAGTTAATATTCTTCATGTTGCAGAATCTAAAGCAATTTATCGTCAATAGAATTGTTAAAATATGAGTATAAATGGCAAACATAATTAAAATAAACATCGATTTGACAAAAAAAATGTGGGTAACTATTACCTCTTCGTCTTACAGGGGCCTTCAAATGTGCCTCAGCCATTTCCGTGAGACCAGAACGCCTGAGAGCGTGTTTCAACAGCAAGGACTGATCCTCCGATGAGACCTTTGATTTCCATTCAAGCAGCATCTCCAGACTACCTTGTATGGATCGAGGGTTTGTTCGTTGGTTCATGGCTTCAAATCCATTCAGCTCGGCTTCTTGAAAGCCAAGTTCAAGGCCGAGTTTGTTGAGTTGGTCACAGGTTGTTATATCGCTCGCCAATGCTCGAAGAACATCCTCATTTATTCCCTGTTGAATCTGGAACGACGGACCTTTAAAAGAAGAACCCCCAAAAGACGAAAAATACAGATTTGTAAAATTCTTTGGTTTTATCTTGAGATTTAAAACATCATTTAAACACTTTTAAGCCATTAAAAATGGTTGAGTCACAATTATCTTAACTATGCATTAAATGCATACAAGTACAATGTTGGCAAAAAAAGAATTGCATAGAAATTGTATTTTCTTATTTATAAATTTATTTTGTACAAGCAAAATACTTATAGTGTGTGAAACAAAACTTAAATGAAAATTAAACCTTTTTTTTAATTCGTTGTTTCTCTAATTCCGCCCCCGGAACAAACCGTACCAAGTTGTCGCATCTTTGTAACATCTGTATTTGAGCGAGATGTAAAATATTTTGAACAGCTACAAGCACCATTTATTTATTTATTTTTTCTTACGCGGTGTTACATAGTCGCATCATGTGAATGCATGTAATACAGTTATGCCCTACCTTGTTGTGTATTACTGGCGTTGTTCCCAGTCATTGGTCTTTTGTGAAGTCTTCCACCTCTTGGTTCAACTGACTCTGGTAGAGGCCGAGGGTTAGAAGAATCCTGATGACTGGAGGGTACTCCAGAGACTTGTGAAGCTCTCGGTTGATATGGGGCCACGGGAGGACCTTCAGCCTTCTGACGAGGAATCATTTCATTCGTGGCAATAGATGAATACACATGCTCGTTGTCTTCATTAGCTTCTCCCATTACAGTTCCGTGTAGACGAAGATCATCTTTTGCTTTGGGCGTTTCGCTCGGTCTTTCCATATCCTGAGAGCTCTCTACGGACACCTTGCAGACTGATTGTGGAAATGTCCGTGGTGAAGGAGATGGTCTATATTCTGCCAATGGAGAGGGGTTTTCTTCTTCCTGGTTAGCCGTTTTGTTCATTCTGGTTATGTTTAGTGTGTACGATGTCCGTGGTGATGGAGTTGGTCTATGTTCAGCCATTGCAGGTGGGATTTCTTGTTCCTGGTCAACCTTCTTGTTCATTTGGGGCAATATCGTCGTTCCGGAAGGTGCATGCACCTTACATGTATCCTCCTTTTCTACGTTTTGCCTAAGCGCTTGCTCTTGTGGGCAAGTTGCTTCTGTTACTGTGTGATCAGGAATCTGCTCTTCTGCAATTGTTGGATAATCTTGTGCTCTCTCGGGTAATGTTAACGAGGTACGTGGTGGTGGCATTTGCTGATGAGGAGTAGAACCCTTTTCTCTACTGGCAGTAGTATAGTATCTGCATTCACAGACACTTTATCCCTTTCTTTAATTTGTATCTCCTTAGAGACGCCTTGATTATGTGACATTGCTGATTCTTGTGGCGAAGACGTGAGTTTGGGAGGGTTATCAATGATCAGGCTATTCTTAACGGTCAGTGCCTCGAACTGAGTACATTGCCTGTCAGAATGTTGGTCAGGGGTTTTATTGGCTGCAATTAGTGAAGGGCCAGTTTTAACTAGAGAGTCTCTGCGAGGAGGTTTAAATGGTCTTTCACATTTGGCGTGCACAGCTTTTGAATGTTCTCTGCTATCTGTCATTGGAGTTGTAGAGTTCGACATCGAAAGTTGTTTTAATTGAGACTGATGTATTGATTCTTGATCAGAATTAGCATCTTGGCGGTTACTGTCTTCAGCTTCCTCTTGTGCTGTGATATCACCTCTGCCCGATTGTGAAGGTGATAGGAGGGGCTGGGTTT